>LBNU01001156.1:30402-53133 GCA_014162995.1 Artemisia annua | reverse complement strand
GTTGTTTGGGTAGGGGCGTAGCGATGCATCCGTAATCTTGATTTGTTCTTGATTTGATTGTCACTACATTTGTTGAGTGACTTTGGTGCTGTGTGCCAAACACGCCTTTCACATGTATTTGGGAGTTGATCTACTCCATGTTACTATGATTCTGCCACTACATCTGCGTTTGGTGACTGCGTGCTGTGTGGCAATACACGCCTTTCACATTATTATTGGAGTTGATCACTCCCATCGTTACATACTGAAGACTTTTCTTGTTTTGTTTGGCTCGTGTGAATGCTAATATAATCTATCTTTGTCTCTATTCTATATCATTATTCATACCTTTTGTTTTTCCTCAATGCACTATGTATATTCTTTGTTCCTCCTATCTTTGTTTCTCCTATATTCTCTGTTTCATCGGACTTTTTTAAGCTAGCCGCATTTCTTTCTCATGCGCACGTTTAGTAGGAAGCTAGGTTATGGACGAAGCCTTTTGTTTTGGGGCTGTAGAAGACTTCACTCCTGTATAGACATTTGCTGGACAATAGAGAGCTTGAGTACACTTGTTTTGCTTATTTTTGTTGCCCTTCTTTATTTTTTTTAGTTCCCCTCCCCAGGCGCCTTTCCTTGTAACTTTGCTTATTACTGTTTGTATTGAAGTATCTCAGTTTCGCTTGTGTTCTGATTTGGACTCCATCAATGTTACACTTTACGCCTCTCTCGGGTTGGGTGTTACCATGACTCTATTTAGTGTGACTGGTCTATATAATGTTTGTGTTAAAACTTCAAGTAATTGTACTACCTAGGCTGTTTATTGTTTTTGGTAGATATACTTTTACATAAATTTCGGCATACTCAACAGACTTACTTATTGATTTGTGATTTGGAGTTGCTCATAATAAGAACACTTAACGGACTAAATATTTGGATTGTTACCTTTAACTCATATCGACACGCTATCGACATCTATTTGGATAATACGGATTAAATACATTGGATGGAAATATATTTTGGACGTATGGACAATTATTGGACTTATATTCAATAGTCGTTGACACGACATTTTAACTTATTGGACTCAACCGAATCACCCAATATATTAGACTCTAACACTTTATATATTTGTTCGTAATGGCCATACACAACATAAGTAAATAATGTTAATAATCAATCGAATCACACTTTATAGCTTTTCTTTATCAATAAACTTTCGGGAATATTGCTTTTGGAGAGTTGAGTTATTTGAGTTCTCATCTCTGACTTGGGAAAGTTATATAAGTAGGACGCGTCATTGCGAAGATTTATAACTTTCTAGAACCTTACATTTTTATTTCAATCTACTTTTATTTTAACCTTTTTTAAGATTTCTTTATACAAACCCGACAAAGAATTCAAAGAATAGTTTTATTTAATCGTAAACCTTTCCATATTTGAATTATTCACTTGGTGCTTCCTATAAAACCTTATTGAGCTATCTTCTAAAGACATATTTGCGGCATTATGGGTAAATACCGACACAACTTACCGATGACCATTTTATATTAAAATAGTTAGTAGCCGCTCATTTTTAGTTCTCCTTCGATTACGTTGAGTTTAGTAACTATCTTCGACTATGTCGATGTTATCTTCTTTGTGTGAGCTTTGTATGTTGATGTCTTTATCATTTGGCATGAGTAGTACGCATACGAAAAAACTACGATCACATCATCTTTTATTGACTTCCCTATTAACGTACGAACGTCACGATAATTTTGAATATCTTATGCGTACTTAGGGCGAGGTACCCCTCGCTGTTCGTACTATTGTGCGTCGTTGCCAAAATGATAAGACATCAACAACAACTCCCAACACTAAGAAGAATAACATGACCTGGCTCGATAGATATGTAACTAGACTCCAAGTAATCGAAGGAAATCTAAAAATGAGGCCTGATCTAACTATTCAATATAAAATAGTTCCTCAAATCGGTAAGTTCGGTATTGATACCCCATAATCCCAAATAGTTTAGAATTAGGCTCAATAAGTTTTATAAAGGAATCACCAAGACAAGTTAATGAATTCAAATATGAAAAGGTTTTAACGTTAATAAAACTATTTCGCTTTTCGAATTTCTTGTCGGGTTGTTACTAAAAGAAATCTTAAAAAGTTTAGAAATAAAAATGTAAGTTTGGAACTAAAATGTAGAGTTTAGAAAGTATTTTATAGCACTTTCGCATGATCGGTCCACTTATATAACTTCCCAATCAATAGACTTCAATATCAAACTCAAGCATCAAACTCCCAAAAGCACATATTTCCCGACAATTTTTAAAAACTATAACAGTGTATTCGTGATATCTAGACATCTATTTACTTATTGTGTAATCCATTGACGAATTCAATCAAAAAAAAAAAAAAAAAAATATATTAAAGTTGTTTAGGTCTATATATTGTATTCGGCGTTGAGGTCCAATAAGTCTAACATGTCCCATGTCCAACGACTAATTGTACTATAGAGCCTAATCAATTGTCCATACGTCCAAATACAATTTGCCATCCAAGTATGCCTTAATCACGTTTATCCCATATAAATGTCGATAACCCATGCGTCCGATATTATTAAAGTCTACAATCCAAAACTATTTGTCCGTTAAGTCGTCACTTATTATCCAACTTCCAAATCAGCAACCAATAAGTAAAGTCTGTTAAGTGATCCGAAATTTATTAACGCAGATCATCTTACCAAAACAAATAAACAGCCTAGTATCAATTACTTTTGATTTTTAACACACATTTACACCAGTACACTAAACTCAACATGCTAACACCCAACCCGAGAAGGGCTAAGTGTAAACTTATGGAGTCAAAATCAACCAACACAACGCGAAACTGAATACATTTCCCAATACAAAGTAACAAAGGTTACAAGGAAAGGAAAACTAAACAAAATAAAAAGCAACAACAAACTAAAGCCCAAACAAGTTACCTCAAACGTCTCTACTGTGCCAGCCAAAGTTTCTAACAGGGCGTGAAGTCTTCTAAGCCCCAAACAGAAACCTTCGTCCCATACCTTAATCTTCCCTACTAAACCTGTCCGCATGAGAAAAGAAATGCCGGCGCTGTAGCCTAAAAAAGTCCAGTGACAGATATAATATAACGAAACAAAAAGATAAGAACACAAGAATATCATAGGTTTCATTGGAGGGAAAAACAAAACGGCTATAAATATATGATGATAAGAATAAGCAAAGATTACGATTATCATTCATGCATCTACCACGGCCAAAACAAAAAAAACAAAGTCTTCGCTGTATAGAACCATGGAGTGATCAACTCCCCAAATATGGAAAAGGCGTGTATTGCACCACAGCACCAGTCACCAAACCAGAATTAAGTAGCCCAAATCATAGTAACCATGGGAGTGGATCACTCCCCAAATAACTGTAAAGCGTGTCATTGCACACAGCAGCCAGTCACCAAACCACCAATGTAGTAGCAAATCAATAAAACATCAATTCTAGCGGATGTCTCCATACGCCCCCCCCCCCCCCCATCCCCAAACCAACTGCAGATCAAACAACGAGGGCACGGTGCTGGTAACATCACTCGACCCACCAACTGAGTCATGACATTGTGCATCAATGCCACCGGTCATGTACCCCTGCATGACTAGGAAAATGCCTCGGGTATAATACTGAAAGGGTCAAGCCAAACAAATAGCAAGTCTAAGCAAACAACAACAACAGTATTCCATAATCCAATGTGCATAGCAAAGGTTCGTCAAAGTTTTTACAAATGCAGGGGATCATACACAGAGTTCAAATCAAAGGTTCATAGCATAGCGTTCCATAGCAAAGGTTTCAACTTCTACGGATCATATCAAAGTTCACAAATAAGGAACATAGCACAAGTTCACCAAATCAAACGGTTGTAGATAAGCAAGAGTTCATGAAAACCTGCGTGAGTAGTGCAGAATATCTGCCTACCTTATTCGGAATCAAACCCAAAAAAAACTACGACAAGGGAAAGGTCACGGCAAATGATGTCACCAGGATCACCTCCCGCCTTCACGCAACCCTACTACGATTAGACATACCAAGATTACTTTAACGCTCCAAATTCGAATTAGCTTACTCGATTTTAGTATAATTTCCCTTTTTAGTTAACTTGCCAATCCTGATAGTAGCTTTCCGAATTAAGTAGTTTCCCATCTTATAGTAAATTTTCCACAAATAACAATTAAGCACTTTAAGCTTATAATTGACAATAAATATTTTTAAGGGTTAAAGATTAGTTTTATATTATTTTGGGCCTTAATTATGCCCAATTTTAGTGAAAGTTTAGGGTCAAAATGTAATTAAATTGTCAAACATTATATTTAAAAAGTCCAAAAAAATTTTAAAAAAAAATTCCATTTTAATGTTCCTATACCAACAGCTTTCCATATTAAGTTGATAATTTTAAGACCCCGTACGTCATTAATTTACTAACCTTTCTTGACCATTAATCTTAGACCGCGCGACCAGAAATAGTTATTATCTCACATGCTAATCACACGACTCGCGTAGACCTACATACACACAAACATTACTCATGCACGTACAAAATCAAATCATTTTTTGAGACACAACATCACACCTTATCCTCCATGGACCTAACCTGCCATACTCATCTTTATCCTCATCTATGTTTATCTCCATGTCTATTATCATATTTAAATGACCCATATTAGACGTTTAATTGATCAGATTTACTGACCACTCCATATATCATATAACTATTCAGATGACCCCATCTTCATAAAACAAAACTCCTGACTCTCGATAGATTCGAATGCTCCAAAACGACACATAAGTCGATACGTAGAACTCATACACGCTGTGTAACATATGACCAAGATTTTAACGAAAGAAAAATGTCTTTAGCGCAACCAAGATGATCCTTAACATATAGCTTAATTAGTATATGAATATACTCCAACTCGACACTAGCAACCATACACCACGACATTATCGCGAGACCAGTTTGATTGAAACAGAGAACATGCATACGAAAGACATGAAATTACAAGTCAAAAGAAACACCTTTTCATGTGACTTATGTTATCTTCCTTGTAACGATTGCGTAATAATTTATGTTAGGTATTCATAGTTTCATATATATGTTTACATGCATTTCAAAGATCAGAAAAAAATACAAGGACAATATTAAGAGGTACCTTAGGACGATATCGATACGTACCGAAGGACGAAACAGAGAACCAAATAACATGACCTTATATCACGTAAGCAACCATGCATGCGTATCAATCTTATAGTTACATGTATATGTTTAATATGTTTCAACCCGTAATCGACTCGACCTTATTTATAATGGTTCAAGATTATAGTTCTCGTATAACATATAAAAATGACGCATGAGTGTATTTCGACATCAGTTACACACACACTCTACAAGATTTTATGACCGATTACACATGGTCCTGGTCTCCTTATATTATGTGTTGTTTTATAAGATTTCATGTGTACTTATTTCCGATTAAACACAAACCAATGCCGAATAAGAAAATAGAAAATGTTTGAAAAGAAAACAACAAAATGGATATCGAACAAGCTTAGTCATTTTACCCTTTTAGCGTGACAAGAACGAGAACAACGCAACACCAGATTGACGCTAAAAACTACCACCGAAACAGCAAGCAATCCAAACCCTCGATCAAAATATGAACCCACGTTCACGCCTCCTTTTTACCCCGATCAACACACGATCACGAGCTCCACCAGCCCACAATCGTACCACCCTAGCAGCCTTTGTTCGAACAGAAAGGAATGGAAAAAAAAGACAGCCGACACTTATTTTTCTTTAGGGTTTTTAAGTTTGTTATGTGTTTTTATTGTGGTGTGATAATCAGTATCATTTACTAATTTGGAGGAGAATATTTGAGGAAAGTAGGCGTGATTTTTGGAGGTGATTGGAAGACTAATTCACAAACAAGCCAATCGTGTACTTAGACATTTATTAAGCTCATTCATATGTGCAACATCAAAAATAAATGGGCCCATATAACATAAAACGTGTGATGTCTTCTAGGATACCAAGTTATGTACATTTTAGATTATCATAAGCTTTATGACTTGTATGAATGTATATGGTTCAAGTATTAATGTTTTAATTACTTAGGTTATCATATAATGTAATGTCTTAGATTATTAACCGTCTTTTCAAAAGTTTAAAATTAGAGGGTATTGGGAATTTAACAAGTTTAAAATTTTCGGGTTTTACAAATAAAATACGAACTTAAAGAAAAATGTAATGACAACAAATGCCATGGGATTTGTTTGCATTTTGTATAACTGATTTCCCTAGAATCAGAAGTTGAAACACTGCAATGCTGCAAATTTCCGAGAGCCTCTGCATACAAATAATCAGATAACATTATAGTACTTACTAATGTTTCACAATATTAAAATAAGAAAAGATAAAAGAACAGTATATCCATATATGAACATTTCATATCAGTATATCACTTTGAAACTTGTGACTTTTGCTACACAAATAGTAATCTGTTATGCAATACAATAAAATAAACCAAAGTCAAATGTGATTAACTTGTCGACTCGATTTTTTAATCTTTTCAGGATTTATGTTGTATTTAGGTTTTTGTATGAGAGCTTAGCTGCAGCGGTGTATGCTGTCAATGCTTACTTAGACATTTATTAAGCTCATTCATATGTGCAACATCAAAAATAAATGGGCCCATATAACATAAAACGTGTGATGTCTTCTAGGATACCAAGTTATGTACATTTTAGATTATCATAAGCTTTATGACTTGTATGAATGTATATGGTTCAAGTATTAATGTTTTAATTAGTTAGGTTATCATATAATGTAATGTCTTAGATTATTAACCGTCTTTTCAAAAGTTTAAAATTAGAGGGTATTGGGAATTTAACAAGTTCAAAATTTTCGGGTTTTACAAATAAAATACGAACTTAAAGAAAAATGTAATGACAACAAATGCCATGGGATTTGTTTGCATTTTGTATAACTGATTTCCCTAGAATCAGAAGTTGAAAGACTGCAATGCTGCAAATTTCCGAGAGCCTCTGCATACAAATAATCAGATAACATTATTTTATACTCCCTCCGTCCCAAATTTATTGTCCACTATTGACTTTTTTAGTCTTTTTTCTTCAACTTTGACCTTAAATATTTTTGTGGGTGTTATATAATATTTAATGTAGAATATATAAATGGATTGTGACTTTTGCTACAAAAATAGTAATCTGTTATGCAATACAATAAAATAAACCAAAGTCAAATGTGATTAACTTGTCGACTCGATTTTTTAATTTTCAGGATTTATGTTGTATTTAGGTTTTTGTATGAGAGCTTAGCTGCAGCGGTGTATGCTGTCAATGCTGGATAAACGTAAACACCAAGTCCACCACTCTTGTTTCCATCTGTCTGTTATTGCTGTATTGCCTGCATTCAACAAAACATCAGCAACTTGTGAAACAAAATACATAGAATCTGGATGAAAAAAGTAGACGGAGCAAAAACGAAGGGTTGTGCAGACTAATTGAGTAGTTTAGTTTAGCAATTTCAAACACCCTAAAATGAAATAAGCAGATCAAAACATCCTCGTCTACATAAAAAAAAATCAATGCATCCAAGTTAAGAACGTATTTTCCCTGCATGTCTATTGGTTGTTCCAACAGTATCTTTTACACAAGAATACTGAACGGCTACATAAGAATGAGCTTAAAATAAGCAATCCTCAAACACCCCATATCATGCAACACTATTATATTTTTTGCTCTTGTAAGTTACGAAAATGCAGGAAAACATACAAACGGTCAAGGCCGATGTTGTGGCTTTGGTGGTTCTGCTCATCTTCTTCTCTTTGCCCCTTTGACTATTATCTACTCGATCATTCCATACGCACATTATAATTTATACAAATAAAATTGAGTCTATTAGAGATCACGGATATAAAATAAAATTGAATAAAATGCTTTTTCCTTATTTGTTTCTTTTCATTGCCATTGCTGTTACTATTAGCCAAACACTCAAATAAGCAAATCCCAAACGCCCTTTTAGAAGCCTTTGTGAAGTTGGTCAGGTAGTCTTCCTCATGTGTTTTTGGGAGAGGCATTGTATGTGTTGACATTACTTTTTTTCGATAACAACAATAAATACATGTACGATAGAAGTATATAACAAATTGGATTTAGATATATTTTTTACACGGTTCGGCAACTTCCCATGGTTAGTCCATATAAAAGTCTGAAATATTAAAACATTAGAAGTGAGCATGTAGTTAGTAACTGTATAAAGACATACCTAAATGACTCATTGGCTCTACTTCCAAATTTGTTATAGTCTTGAGGGGCCTGAAGTCGAATCTACCCACCAAACTGTTGAAATCAGGAAAAAAAATTTGACAAAAATGTTTTTGTAAAATCTGACTTTTTAACAATACGATATTTGGATTGCATTTCACCAGGACTATAACAGTGCAAAGTCAGATAACTTCACTCTTCGAGCCGATGCTTGCAGTCATCAACTAACATCATCAAATTTGTGGCCTGTATCTCTTTTAGCGTCAATTGAGTTAAACAACCTGACATTGCAAAAACGCGATGAGGTTAGGACTATGGAGAACTGGAAAAGATACATTAAATATTACAACCCTATTTTAAAATGAGTTGATGTGTTTATGTGTTATCTTAACAGGTCAATGAGTATAATGAATTAATACACTATAAATTCATAGCATACTAAAACTATCATTGAATTTAGTTTTTAGAATGCTATGAATTTACGCCAATTCACCTACGACAATTCAAGGTAAGCCATTTTGTAAGCTGCAAAAACAAATTAAAGTTCCATTAAAAACTTGCTGTATTATGACTTCCATGTACAATAGTTGTATCAAGCTTACGTGCAGCTTATTTAGCAGCTTGTCTGATAAATCTCACAAACCACCTAAGCATACTAATATGATCTAAATAAATAATCTATAGTGAGATACAAATTTGTTATCTATAAAACTTTAGACTTACATATTTTCGAACCTAAAGCTCCACTTCTTTAATGCCAATCTTTGATAAAGCATAATAAATAATAAATATTTAAAGCAGAATGGAAGTCTAATGTAGATACCAAACCTGATTCCATTAATATGTTTACTCTTTTAATCATTTTCCCTTGAAACAGGTTCCTCCATCGTTCGGACCAGGATCATGTGTAAATGTGTATTTGATTTTATATAGCAGGTACTACCTGATGTTATGATACATTTGCAGGGCCTTCCTGTTGGTGTCACGCATTTTCAGGCACTTTTAGTCTCAGCTCGTCTCCTAGAGTCATGCGCTCTTTAAAGTGAGCACCTTTTTTCTGTTAATTTGACTCCAACATACTTCAGAAAATCTTGTACATGCCTGCAATCAAAAGCTACCATTATTTGACATCCATTTGACAACCCTTCGATACATCAATACAAATAACACCTCTGTCTCATATAAATTTTAAATAGCTAAAAATTCAGCAACACAAACTAATGTTTATATAGCTTTTTTCCAGTTTATAAAAGAGGTCTTACATGTTTCTTGATCAATAGTAACTGCAGCTGTAAAACGAACCCCAGAAGAACCACGTCCTCTCATTGATTTTGCTAAAGGAGCAATGTTTCAACACCCAGGTTTCCTTCTTTTTCCTTTTCGGCCTTATGCAATGCAGCATCGAGAGCTTGTTTTCTTGTAGCTAGTTTTGAGGTCACTTGCTCGAGTTTACTCCAGCTTTTTGATTCAGACTCTTTCGCTACATCAATCACTGAAATTGCTTCAGCCACTCGTGTATTAGCCTCTTCTTCCGGTTCGTGGGATTTTTTTGCTTAATTCATAATATTCTTCTAAAGAAAGTGTAACTCCAGTTTCTGGGTCATTTTTTAGTGGTTCACTCCTATTAAGTGCATCAATGGCTGCAAGAGCTAGCTTTTCTGAAGCTTTTGCAGTTTCTATTTCCTTTTGAGCAGCAAGTAGTCTGCTCGACATTGTACTTTCTCCTACTTTTGCTTGCTCTAATGTTTCTTTCGATTTTTTTAGCTCTTCACGGGCTTTTTCAGCCTGTGATTTTGCTTGATGTGCTTCTTCGGCTGCTTTTTGTAGTTGTTTTGGAAGATTTACCATTTTTTCTCGGGCCTCTTTTTCTTTTGTTTGAATGAGAGCAATTTATGATCTTGTCCTATTCAACCAATCTTCCATGTACTTCAAAGCAAGCAGTTGATATTATCCATGTACTTCAACGTCTTGCTTAATCATAAACAATGAATGCTTAATCATAAACAATCTTCTGGAATCAAGAAGATTAAATCAAAAACATTAGATAGACAACCAATAAGATTTATCACATTGATAACCAAATAACTTCAATTTTCTTATTACGTCTTTGAATCTGATATAACGGACAATTCAATCATGCGTAAGAATTCAAAGATACACAGTTACTTAAAGGAACATATAGAAAAAGATGATTTTGCTCAAAGCAAGTAATGTAGAACATACACTTAGACATCAACACAGAATCTACTTACTTTAAGTGCGCGAATTATTTTAGCACCCCACGAGCCAAAGTTTTAAAAGTATTAGGACATGAGAAAAAGGTAAGAAAGTGCATGCTTTATTAAACTCTCAGCTGCAACCTTCGTCTTGTATCTGTAACAATATGGTGGCAAAAGTTAGCATAACCTATCACATCGACTCTATTTTTGTCAGATGAAACAACATATGCAATCAGTCAAACGAAAAGGTACTGCAAAAACAATGACACAAACATAAGAACAAATAAAGCAACTCATATTTGATCTGATTAGAACATAAAATAAAAAAAGCTCAAGATAAATTAAGAATATTAAGAACTGATTAGAAAAAAATACTTACTTGTTTGATGGCGATTAACTGATGATGATGATGCTGCCGCCTTAGGTTTGTCAAACGCCTCCACATCATTCAAGCATACTAACATCATAAACAGAAAATCAGAAAATGTACAACAATCATTAGGGTTATGAGAAAAAGGAGGCGTGCCGTGTTTCGTTACCTGTTTTTTTTAATCTTTATAATTAACAATAGCAAAACGCCTATATTTAGATGTTATAATTACAACCTGCCCAAAGACACATTAAAAATCATTAAAAACCTAAAATCATGAAGGAGTTTTCTTCCTGGAGAGAGTTGTGCTTATTAGGGTTTTTGTTTCGTCAAAAAATACACGTATGTTTTTTTTAAAGAGGGGTGAATGTGTATTACGTGATTATGCTAATATTAGGGTAATGGAAAAAAATTAACCAATGTAGACTTCCTATATAGATTTCGGCATACACAATCTTAACAAAAAAAAGTGGTGGTTCAGTTGTAAACATGTCGCATTATATCTGCAAGGTCTTGAGTTCGAATCCATGCATGTGCTTTTTTGAAAAAAAAACACGAAATTATTTACAAATACGAAATTAATTATTAACAGATTAAATATGCTGACATGGAAATCATAACTAACACTACTGATGACATGGCATTGACCAAGATATAACATGTTATATATTTAATTATTTAAACACAAGAAATAACTTAACGGTCGTTAGTATTTACTAGAATGGACTAACTATCGTTAAACGCAAAGAAAAGGGACTAGAATGTAAATAGAAGACAAGAAGGATCCGGAACACCCTTAGGGGTGCCTTGGCCGGTCGATCCACACACAAAGGGAATCCCTTTTGCCCTAACTTGTCCTCCAAGATTTACATTCACTATATAAGCAAACCTAGAGATCAAACTTTGGTACCTTTTGTGCACACACACAAACCAAAGTTTTCTTCTCTTCTTTTCTTGATATAGCAGATCGACCAAACCCCTCTTAGGGATCTTTGGATCGAATTTTTCAAAGAAAAATTCTTGTGTTCTTGTTTACTAGCATAACCTTTAATTCGTTATTAATTTGTGTGTACAAGAACGAGGTAATTACTCACTATAGTAATTATCAAGGGATCGAATAACAAAACGGTAAGGGGTTATTCATTGATCCATATAAACCCTAATTATGTTCATCACTTGTTCAAGTTAATTGAAGTTTGATTCTTGTTCTTGCTAGAATCAAAAGGTACGTTCTTATTTATATTTTAGTTAATCTATTATGTGTTACACTTGATCCTATGCTTCCGCATATGTGACTACATGATTTAGTTTATTTATATGATTGTCATGATTCCTAAATTCTAACAGTGGCATCACGAGCCTCTATAACATGTAATTGATTACTAAAAACACATAAAAATCGAATCTTTAATGTTTTTGATACATGTTTAGTCGAATTATGATCTAGGGTTCATAAAACTTTTGAAACCCTAAAACTTGGGGGGTCGATCACTCCTTTATCCAAAAATTAGGGTTTGTGTTTTAAATATTAATCGGATTAGAAACCCTAGGTTATAAACATGTTTATGTGTTAATGAACGTATCTTGTGACCTAATTGGTAATTGTTATGCATGAATCCATGATGAAACATGCATGTTAGTCATGGATTATTATTATGATTAATTGTTAAGTGTTTGTTACACATGTAATTTAAATAGATCTAGAATTGGGGAAGACCTCAATTATTAATGAATCAATTTTTGTGCTATGTGGTATATAACTTAATTATGGCCTTTACAATTGATTCGTCAATAGATGTACATCTACTTCCTTAGAAGTAGAGGTCCATAGTTAATTATATACATAATAACACCTAGATATTGATTATTATAGGATTTATTGAATTAAGTTTGCATGTGGCTAATTGTTTCACTTATAATTTGTTATGTTATTAGTTGTTTATTTATTTTGTAAATTACTTGTTTATGTGTTATATTGTTTGACATGTTGTAAGCATAAAAGGGTAATTTTCAAAAAGAAAATAAATTGGACTAATAATGGTGAAACATGATTATTATAAACTTTACACTACGAAATCTTATGTGTCATACTTAGGGGTTGGCCTTACATGCCGTAATGTGTTAAATGCATCCTCGCGACGAGATTTGTATTGTAAAAGTTTTTAGTATGTTTTAAGATTAAAGTCAAAAACTTTTAGTTGATTGATGTTTTTGTACAAATATTGTATGAAAGGCGGACCTTTTTGGGCAAACTGTGTGGTGAGTTCTAGTAGAAACGGGTTTTTAAAGATCCTAGAGCCTACCTTTGTTTCTACGCTCGCTTGTGCGTCCAAATCGACTTACCTATATCACTATTTTATGTACAATATCATCTTAAGGGTGATTTACCTCAATTTCAGGCGCCACTTTTGTGGTAATTATCCGAATAAGTTGAGTCTTTACGACTCATGCAGTAGTAGGATATAGTGGGCGATAATTGGAGGTACTTCTTTGATTGGTGAACCCAATACCTCAATTAATAAGTTTTTGTTTTCATCTTAGCTTAAAATTGGTTAAAAAGGTTATGAAAACTTATGTTACAAAGATGAGTGCATGCGTCTTTGTACATATTTTGATTGTCACATCAAAATTAGTACCCTAAAATTTAAGTCTAAATGCCATCTAACTATAAGAAACACTTGAAGTTAATAATTTAGACTAAGTGGGACCTTGACTAAATATTAATGACAAGGTAAATTTCTGTTAATGCGTGAGACTATATATAGAGTATTTACTGTTTCTAAGTTAGGCGACTTAATTAAGTTGTTAGTGAGACCTAGAATCTTAAGGCATGTGATGGGATGAAACATGCTTACATTGCAAATTGATCAATTTGATGTAAATCCCATAACGATCTAGGAATTGGAAATTGTTTGCCAATTATTGTTCGACAAGTTACCTACTTGAATACTTTCATTGCTAGCAGATCAACTAATGTAATGAAATTATATTAATTAGGATCCTAGTTTTTCAAGAAAATTCTATGGTTATATGAATATTTCCTTGGGTATTTTATTTTCTTGAAAAGTTTGTATTATCGAAAATACTAATATTTGAACTTTTTCTGTAGAAATGGCTCAACCCGAAAACACCGTTGTGAGTTCTGCTTTCAAATCTCATTTTGAAAGAGAAATTGACCGGAAATAATTTCAATGATTGGCATAAATCACTCAGAATTGTCTTGAGGGTGACTGATAAGCTGAATTATTTGAATACTCCTTACCCTGAAGAGCCTGCTGTCACTGCTACTGATCAGGAAAAAGCAGATTGGAGGCTTGAGTTTAATAAGTACAATGAAATTGCGTGCTTAATGCTCAATAGTATGGTTCCCAAATTGCAAAAGCAGATTGAGTTTTATTATCCATATGACATGCTTCAAGAGCTCAAACAGACTTATGAAAAGACACCTGCAGTCGAATTGTATGATTTGATCGATCAATTGCATAGCTGCAAACATGGTGATGGTAAACCCGTGAATGATTATGTGTTGGAGATGAAAGGGAATTTTGATCAACTCAACATGATCGGCTTCGGTTATCCTGAGAATGTGCATGTGAACTTGATCAATAGGTCCTTAAGCAAGGATTTTAAAGGTTTTGTTCAAAACTTCAACATGCATTGCTCGGGGAAGTCAGTCACAGAATTGCTCACAATGCTTGTGGACTATGAGAAAGGTTTACCAACTCAAGGAAAGGCGCCTAATCCTCAGGTATTAGCTATAATACAAGGAGGTAGGATCCAAAAGAAATCGCACGCGAATCAAAAGGGTAATGGAAAGGTTAACAAAGGTAAACAAGTTTTGGCTTATCAACCAAATCCCAAGAAGATGATGAATCATGCTGTTAACCCTAAAAAGAACAAGGTGAATCCCNGCATGTGAACTTGATCAATAGGTCCTTTAGCAAGGATTTTAAAGGTTTTGTTCAAAACTTCAACATGCATTGCTCGGGGAAGTCAGTCACAGAATTGCTCACAATGCTTGTGGACTATGAGAAAGGTTTACCAACTCAAGGCAAGGCGCCTAATCCTCAGGTATTAGCTATAATACAAGGAGGTAGGATCCAAAAGAAATTGCACGCGAATCAAAAGGGTAATGGAAAGGTTAACAAAGGTAAACAAGTTTTGG
Organism: Artemisia annua; assembly: GCA_014162995.1. Taxonomy (NCBI): domain Eukaryota; kingdom Viridiplantae; phylum Streptophyta; class Magnoliopsida; order Asterales; family Asteraceae; genus Artemisia; species Artemisia annua. Next base: position 38,067 of record LBNU01001156.1, on the reverse strand, counting down.
CTTATCAACCAAATCCCAAGAAGATGATGAATCATGCTGTTAACCCTAAAAAGAACAAGGTGAATCCCAACAAGAAGGATCAGGCTTGTCATCACTGCCACCAGGCTGGACACTGGAAGAGGATTTGTCCACTCTACCTGGAGGAGTTGCGATCACAGAAGCAGAAATTTGAAGCTAGTAAACCTAGTACTTCAGGTGCGTTCTTTATGATTGAATTATTTACTTTAACTCATAAAAATTCCTGGGTATATGATACGGGATGCGGTATTCATATTTGCAATACGCTGCAGGGGTTTAGAGTTGAGAGGAGACTTGCCTATGGACAATGATACGCGCTATATATATAATATAATATATAATATAGACGTGATCGTTTCCGAAGTAAGCACGGGCAAGTACGTTCCTCGGGTCGTTTTCCCAACGAAGGTTGAAACTTGGTTCGTAGGTTCGTGTTCGAGATTCGTGAAGTGAATAGTTCGGGCTAAGGGAATCCTAAATTACTACAAACAAAAGCACGTAAAAACAAATAAAACACGGAAAACACGGAAAAACACGAAAATAAAAACCTACACGTAAAACAGGATCGAAACTTAAAGTCCCGAGCTAATCTCGGGATTTCTAAGGCAATTATGGAAAATAATATCAACAAGAAAGCACGTAAACCTAAATCTTAATTAAAACCTAAAAACGTAATTAAAACACAAAATAAACGTGAACGCGCAAAATAAAAAGTGAATTTAAAGCTACACTTATTCTACGGGGATGAAAATAATTTTCCTACTTACTAAAAGACAAAATAAAATTTTAGGAAAAAGAAAAATATTTTTTTTTTTGGCTTTTTATTTAGTTATTATTAATTAAAAACTACTTTTAACTATTTAATTATACTAAAATAATATTTAATATGAAATAAAGCTGGAAAAATAAATATTAAATTTTTATAATTCTAAAATAACCTAATAATAATATTAAAACAGAAAAATATTTTTTTGACTTTTTATGAATTATTATTAATTAAAAAGGAATTAAAATTACTTAAAAACTAGTTTTAATTAAAATAAATAGTAAATGACTTAATAAAATTATGAAATTTTTCAGAGAATTCTAAAATATTATTAAGAACCTAGGAAAAATAAAATTACTAAGTTTGATACCTTAATAAGCTAATTTGGAACAATAAGCAGTTTAAATAAGCTCTTATTAATAAGCAAATAAGCACTTTGGACCACAGAAAGCTCAGGAACAGTTTAGCACACTTATATAAGCTTACAACAACTTAATTTTACTAGAAAAACCCACCAAATAAGCTGAAAAGCACTTATCAAAAGCACGTAAAAACAAATAAAACACGGAAAACACGGAAAAACACGAAAATAAAAACCTACACGTAAAACGGGATCGAAACTTAAATTCCCGAGCTAATCTCGGGATTTCTAAGGCAATTATGGAAAATAATATCAACAAGAAAGCACGTAAACCTAAATCTTAATTAAAACCTAAAAACGTAATTAAAACACAAAATAAACGTGAACGCGCAAAATAAAAAGTGAATTTAAAGCTACACTTATTCTACGGGGATGAAATAATTTTCCTACTTACTAAAAGACAAAATAAAATTTTAGGAAAAAGAAAAATATTTTTTTTTTGGCTTTTTATTTAATTATTATTAATTAAAAACTACTTTTAACTATTTAATTATACTAAAATAATATTTAATATGAAATAAAGCTGGAAAAATAAAAATTAAATTTTTATAATTCTAAAATAACCTAATAATAATATTAAAACAGAAAAATATTTTTTTGATTTTTTATGAATTATTATTAATTAAAAAGGAATTAAAATTACTTAAAAACTAGTTTTAATTAAAATAAATAGTAAATGACTTAAGAAAATTATGAAATTTTTCAGAGAATTCTAAAATATTATTAAGAACCTAGGAAAAATAAAATTACTAAGTTTGATACCTTAATAAGCTAATTTGGAACAATAAGCAGTTTAAATAAGCTCTTATTAATAAGCAAATAAGCACTTTGGACCACAGAAAGCTCAGGAACAGTTTAGCACACTTATATAAGCTTACAACAACTTAATTTTACTAGAAAAACCCACCAAATAAGCTGAAAAGCACTTATGACAGTTTGCTCAGAAACACTCTTAAGACCCTACTTTCTAGCTTATTTATAAGCACTAATTAAGCAGATATTTAAAACCTAAAGGGGGCAAAAGTTAGATATCCTACCAGAGAACCCTAAAAAACTAAAAGCCCTAAATTTTAAGCTCTAATTGAACTCCAATTTAGCCTATGTTCAGCTGCAAAAACTGGTGACTTGCTGATGAACAGGAAAATGGGACATATTTGATGACTACTTTCTGCCCACTAAATGATGTTGGAATGGCTTGATATTGATTATGTGTAATCTATGCTAGCTTTTCTAACCCCAAAAGAAAGATTAAGCCTAATTAACACCAATTGATTACCTAAAATACCCTTAGAACAGCAACCTGTAGCTAGATTATTCCTAAGTTTGACTTTTTGATTTAAGACCTAAGTTGACTATTATGGATTCGTACTGATCTAAACTTATTCTAGATGTAATATAAAACTTATTTAAGACTAGATTAACCTAATTTTAACTATTATGCACCTAATTCTAATGTGGCAGCAACAGTAACACTATATTGTTCACAGAAATGAAAGTTAAGAGCAAAATTGACTTTTTACTTAATGACCTGATGTTTTTATTGCTTTATTATGCTATTTGAACCTGAATGAGACTATTTGAGCTAGACTTAACACACCAAAGCAACAGCAACACAGAATCTTAGCTTTTACCAAACACCCCTATATGAATGTGCTGATGAGATTTTTAAGATGAAAATGGGTCAAAAAGGTAGACTACCTAAAGGGCTATTACTCAGAACTTAAACATGCTAAATATGAACTAAGTTGGGCAATCAAATACACTAAGAACTCCTAAATCCTATTGGTTCTAACAATGGCTGTGTAAACAAGTTATAAACCACGAAACTTAGATAATCAAGGCAAAACCTGTAAAACTTGAAACAAATGCTAAAAATCACTTCTAAGCTACTCCTATCACTTAAATATAGCTGATGCAATTTGATTAATAAACTAAAAGTGGCCAAAAGTTCAGAAACCTACTAGTGCCAAACACCCTTTTACAGTAACTAATACACTACAAATTTGGAATTTTACCTTAAACCTACAAGTTTTATGATTGATTCAGATTAGAGGGACTATATTAAAGCTAAAAGGACTGAGAAAATCAACTAAGAACAACCAGATCCTAGAAATGCAGTTTATGCTATCTTATGGCAGGAACTACTATAGAATTTTAACTAAGGCTTACACAATCTATATCTAAGACACAACTAAGCTACTAGCAGCTGGACTTAAGCAATTTTAAGCTAATAGAAATAGAATCTAAGCTAATAATAAATTAGATGCAGAATTTAAACAGGAAACTTACTTGACTTTGGCTATGTTGGAGATTGAACTTCTGAAAGCTGAAATAAGCTCACAAAAAGCTATGGAAAAGCTTTCATGAGCTTATGAGAGTGGATTTCTGAGCTTGTAGAAGCTTATCCCACCTTGTTACTTACTTATAATTTAATTTTTTTTTAACTAAAACAGAAAGAGTAAAAGCAATTTAATAAAAAGCTTATTAGAAGCTAATAGAAAACTAATTCAACAGATAGTAAACTAAAACTTGTTCAAATAACTATAAATGAAACATTAAGTAAAGGCACAAATGTTAAGTAAAACTTCAATTCTATTAATAGTAAAGCTTGATTACAGAAGAAATAAGAGATTACAAACTGAATTTAAACATTACACTACGGAAAACAGTAATTAAAATGGTCAAAAATTTTTCTAAAGCATGAAAAATTGGACGCCTGTAACTGTGAGAAGAGGCTGCTATTTATAGGCCAAGGGAGGCGGTTGGAAGCTGCCAGAAGATAGATGATAGTCATTCGTTCTCATCCCACCAGAAGCTTCTTAATCTCAAGCTCTCTAGACCCTTGGATTCTTCTGGGATGTTCTGTCTTGCTTTTGCCACGTTGGCACTGATAAGATACATTCCCTGACATCTTGGCAGATCATTCTCGAAGGTACGAGGTTTGGTGCAAGGTTAATCATGGATTTACAGAGGTGAAAGGGTGAAGGGGAAGGGTGAACAGGGTAAAAGGGAGGGAAATGGTTTGAGGGTTGGACCGGGTATTTTATTATTACGGGTTGTGGGGTGTGGTTGGGTTACGGGTTATATTAGTTTAGGGAATGGGCTTGGTGGAGTGATAAGGGATTTGGGCCCAGGTTGGTTTTATAATAGGGATTGGGTTAAAGGGTTTATTAGATATAGGATTATAATGGGTTGGGTTTAGGGTTAAGTATTTGTAGGTTATAATTTGTAGTTTAGGATTTAGAATTAATATTGACAAGGACCATTTGTGCCATATTCTGAAAATTTAGGGACTACTTCTGCCAACGGTTAAAAATTCAATCCAAGGGTCATACTTTGATAAACTTGAATTCTTGAAGGGCTTGACATGTAATTTCTCCAAAATATACTTCAAGGGACTAATGTTGACAATTTTCAATCTCCAGGGACCATTCTTGTAAACTTGATCAATCTTTAGCAAAGAGTCTCTTATGTTATTTCTTGAATTTTCAAGGACTAAATTTGACTTCTTTGAGCTTCTTTTGACTTTCTAGCATTCCCGGTTCCGCCTTTTGACTATTTCCACATCTCGTGCTCGTTTTTGGTGATTTTGGCTTGGTTTTTGTCGTTTTCTCATATTTTCTTACCTGCATGTACAAAAACACATATATTTGACATTTATTTGCGGGTTTTTGGTCTTTTTGGTCTTAATTTGGTCAAGAAAAGGTATGTGTTTAAGCACATACCAAAATCCCCCAGACTAAGATATTGCCGTGTCCTCACGCAATGTTATGAGCTCACATTTTTGAAATCCAAAATTCCTCATCTTTTTTATCAACTTTGAAAGTAGCAAAATTTTCAAAAGAGACTACTAAATTTTAAATTCCAAAAATGCCCCGGTTATCCTCCTTATTATTAGTTATCTATATATTTACAACCTAACCTTATTCGGGTGACGGTATGATGACTTTCATTATCCTAAAGATAACTATGAGGATCATCGAGTAGAAACACGACTCATAGAGAAGCGACCTAACGGTTAAAATTCGTCGTCCTTGATTTTTCACAAGTCCCCCCAGACTAAGCGTAAAACGAAATCATTGTTCTTTCATAAGCATCGATGCTAAAATTATCCATGGAAGTTTCTTGTGAATACTCCTTACTCCCATATTCCTATTTTCCTCTAATTATTTTATTTTTGGTGGGAAATTGAATTTCCTCGTTTTTATATTTATTAGTCCGATAAAGGCTTGAAATTTGGACGCTAAGTAGTTTCTAATCCTCCCCTTGAGAACCATTGCCCACAAGAATGAGGTCCACATCAAGGTCTCTGATTTAACACGATTTTGAGGAGTGTCCCTTTTATTGGCGACCGAAACAACTCAACTACGAGTCCAGAGACAGAAGCTTTTATTAGGACCTCCCCGGAGTCAAGGTTTGGCCTTTTTTTCATTCTAAGCACAAAACGTATTTACCTCGGCCCTTTATAACAATCACAACATCGGATGCGAACCGGCAAGATGTGATAGTCTATTATGACCTTGGTTATTTTCCTCCGCCTTTTATTGGAAGTCTATAACATCGGCTGCGAACCGGCAAGATGCAGAAAACCTTTTTGGCATTGGATTTTTACTATTAAGCACAACATACGTATTTTTATTTTTGCCAAACCCCAAGTCCTACGGCTTTTATAACAATCCCAACATCGGTTGCGAGCCGGCAAGATGGAATAGTCTATTACACCGTAACGCTTGCAGTACCTCCATGTGTGCCCAACCCTCATGAGCAAAGACCCTTTTGGCAAGGACTTCGAAACTAAGTTTCGTCAAAATCCCGCACCTTTAATTAAACCTAAATTTCTATTTTAAGGGTGAAACAAGCTTATGGGAGTAAAAAGTCACAAGTACCCTCGATGAAGTGTGTTTTACCATCTTACTTATAATCGAACTCTATCATTTTTCGTTCTTCGCGGATTTTTAATTCGCGAAAGCCTAGCTAGGGGAAACAAGCAAGGGCTCAACACGCCCGGTCAAGTCAGAATTTTTATTCCTACTCTTACCATTAGGAAAGTCAACATGGTGTCAAAACTTATTCTATTTTTGTATTTTTGAAAATTTTTCTCATTTTTTTGTGTTTTTTCGTTTAAAATTTTTCAAATTTTTCGGAAAAACGGGGTTGCGTGAGTAACGGTAAAAATGCAAGGTAAAAATCGAATCGAAAGATTCAACCCCCCCCCCACCAGACTAAAGTGAAACATTGTCCTCAATGTTTCTAAGGTAAGGGTAACCTACGAGTATCTAAGGCCGTTTATTAGGTATGCCAAATAGATAAACGTTAGTCGAAACAATAAGGATATGAGAAACTTATCGAAGAATGAGACTCGAGTGAAGAAAGGACAAGCATGACGAGCACGAGAGTCTTCATTTTCGGGCAACCTAGACATAAAACACAAGCTCGAAACACAAGAAATGGGAAGAGTGGACCCTTCTCATGGTTATTTATTAGTAAAAACGATAAAAGAAAACGGTAAAAGGATAAGCATGTGGTGCCTCCCACGAAGCGCTTGTTTATTATCGAGTCGCATAGCTTAGACTCGCCCCGAATTTATTCGTCCTTGGGGGAGCAAGTGAAACACACGGCATGAAAAGCGACGATGTCGGGATCAAAAACAACATCCTCACTCCCGGGAGAGTGACGGATGGGAGAAGCAGTAGAATAAGTAAAATAAGGAAGAAAGATCATAACGGTGATTGTGAAGTCAAATTCGTAGATATACTTCAGAGTAAGCACAACTTTCTCCTTAATCTTAAAATCATCCTTCTTCAAATTTTCATTAACGAATTCTTGAGTAGTACAGTAAAAAGCAAGGATATTGGGCTGGAGCCCATTAGAGTCCATTAAAGGTGGTATACCGGGTTTGAAAATTTTATCTTCAGAAGGGANGTAGAATAAGTAAGATAAGGAAGAAAGATCATAACGGTGATTGTGAAGTCAAATTCGTAGATATCCTTCAGAGTAAGCACAACTTTCTCCTTAATCTTAAAATCATCCTTCTTCAAATTTTCATTAACGAATTCTTGAGTAGTACAGTAAAAAGCAAGGATGTTGGGCTGGAGCCCATTAGAGTCCATTAAAGGTGGTATACCGGGTTTGAAAATTTTATCTTCGAAAGGGAACGATAACAAGGTATCAACCACGGTAGAAGATGACGAATCATTAGAAGATGAGAGCTTAGTAAGTGCAGAAACTTCTTCAATTCTTAATGAAGTAGGATCGATGGGAGTTAACAACTCATCGTGAAGAGAATGAAAGTTAGTAACCTCGGGTTCCGTAACAGACTCATCACTATCCTTTATCTGGAAATCGAAGATCGGATTATCTGTAATCATAGTAAAGTCTGGTTCGAGATCAAATAGAGGATTGGTGAAAGTTGTTTTGAAAGTTTCACAAACAAGGTTATCTGATTCATTAGAAGTTTCAT
>LBNU01001156.1:3746-22867 GCA_014162995.1 Artemisia annua | reverse complement strand
AAATCGTCGCATAATTCTTGACAAGTTGATCCGAATATAATATCATCAACATAGATTTGGACTATGATAATATGTGAATCTTTCTTCTTAGTGAAGAGAGTATTATCAACTAAGCCCATGATATACCTATGGTCAACTAAGAAGGTTTTGAGTCGATCATACCATGCTTTTGGAGCTTGCTTAAGTCTGTATAAAGCCTTTTTAAGTTTATATACATGATTAGGTTTTTCAAAATCAATGAAGCCTGGTGGTTGAGCAACATATACTTCTTCATTTATGAAACCATTTAAGAATGCACTTTTGACGTCCATTTGAAAAAGTTTAAAGTTGCGTGCACATGCATATGCAAGTAAGATTCTAATTGACTCGAGCCTAGCTACCGGAGCAAAAGTTTCATCGTAGTCAATGCCTTCTTGTTGGTTATATCCTTGTGCCACTAGCCTAGCTTTGTTTCTAGACACAACACCATTTTCATCCATTTTATTTCGAAAAACCCATTTTGTACCAATTATAGTTTGACTCTTAGGTTGAGGAACTAATGTCCACACATCATTTCTAACAAATTGGTTTAACTCTTCTTGCATGGCTATTACCCATGACTCATCTTTAATGGCTTCGTTTATGTTTTTGGGTTCAATGGTTGACACGAAACAAAAGTAGTTACTTTCATTTTGGGCTTTAGACCTTAACGTTCTCTCGTTAATTTTACCTATGACATTATCTAATGGATGACTTTTGGATTCTTTAACATTAACAATTTCTTTGTTTAGTGGTTCTTCTTCCTTGTCATTTTCTATGGTGACTTGATTTTCCATAGCTTGACTTTCAACTAAGTCATCATCTACCAAAGGTGATGTCTTAGAGGGAGGTGGACTCTCGTCAAATGTTACGTTCAACGATTCCTCGACTCTTAAGGTTTCTTTGTTTAAAACAATGTAAGCCTTACTATTTTGTGAATATCCAAGAAATACACCTTCATAAGACTTTGGGTCAAATTTGGTGAGATAATCCTTGGTGTTAAGAATAAAGCATTTACTTCCAAACACTCTAAAGTATCCTAATGTAGGCTTTTTACCTTTATATAGTTCATAAGGGGTTTTGTTTAAAAATGGTCTAATTAAGACTCGATTTAGAATGTACGTTGATGTGTCAACGGCGTTACACCAAAACTTTTGTGGAATGTTTTGTTCGTTAAGCATTGTTCTACTCATCTCTTGCAAAGTCCGGTTTTTACGTTCTACTACACCATTAGATTGAGGAGTACGTGGAGCCGAAAAGTTATGAGTAATACCATTTTTGTCACAAAAGTTTCCAAATTGAAATTCATTATCAAATTCACGACCGTGATCCGTTCTAATAGACACAATATTAGACCCTACTTGATTTTGAATTTTCTTACTTAGAATCTCAAATTTTTCAAAAGCTTCATTTTTACTTTTCAAAAATCTTGTCCAAGTAAACCTTGAATAATCATCTACTATAACCAAAGTGTAGAAGTTGCCTCCATAACTTTGTATAGCGGATGGACCAAATAAATCCATATGCAAAAGTTCTAGACACCTAGATGTAGAAACCATGTTTTTAGCCTTATGGCTATTATGGACTTGTTTACCGACTTTGCAAGCATCACAAAAGTGTTGGTCGTATTTCAACTTAGGTAGGTTTCGAACTAAGTCTTTGGAGGAGAGGTTTTGAATTAGTATCATATTAGCATGTCCTAAACGTCTATGCCATAAAGTTGAGGATTCATCTAATGATGTAAGACAAAGTTTGTCTTTAGATGTTTGATCCATTTTCATGACATATACGTTGTTCTTAAGAACACCTTTGGCTATGGTTATGCCATCTTTAAGTATCTTACTTCCTTTTTCACTAAAAAGGACGTTATACTTATTGCGGCAAAGTTGACTAATACTAAGAAGATTAAAACCTAAGTTATCAGCATGAGCTACATCATCTATAAAAAGGGAGTCATGAGAGATTGTACCTTTTCCGATGATTTTGCTCTTAGCTTTACTACCAAACGTAACATTACCTCCATCACATTTGTGATATGTTGAGAAGAGGCTTTTGTTACCCGTCATGTGCCTTGAACAACCGCTATCTTTAATTCATTCATCCGGTTCCAAACATACTTTAAGGCACACCTATTTTATGAAAAACACTCAAACATTTGGTCCCCAATTTCTCATGGGTCCATTTTGGTTAAGCAAGCCATTAGCTTGACTTAAGTATGAAAATAGAGCATAAGGATTCCTTGACATGTAATTTGGAGTTTGGTAATGTCCAGGAGTGTTTTGGTTCCAAACATGTTGGTAGTTTGGTCGTGGGTTGTAGTTGCTTTTTGGAAAGGGGCGTTTAGGAAAAGGTGTCTTAGGTTTTGGTTGAGTGGTTTTAGTTCTAAATTCATTTTTATCAAGTCCTACTCCAGTTTTAACAGCAGGTTTTGTTTCATTTTTATATGTGACTTTAACAAATTTTGAACGGTTTGATGTGGAAGCTGTTTTTGCTACTGCAGACCTGGCGAAACCTTTGGGTTCAACGGGCGGAACCTTGTTTTGGGTTCCGCCTGTTCCGCGGGTTGCTGTAGCAATTTTGCTAGTTTCTTGTGTTTTATTTTCTTGTTTCGTTTGTTCTTTCGAAGTTTCTAATTTCATAAAGCCTAGACCTGTTTTATCAAATGGTGATTTTTGAAGCTTCATAATTTCATCCGCACAAGAAATGCTTTTATCAAACTTCTTAAACTTTGTGGTTTGTTTTATTAGATCATCTTGAGTAACTTTTAGTTTCTCAATTTCGATTTTAAGCTCTTCACATGATTTACACAATGTGTCAACACTTTTACTCTTTTCTAATCTTTTAGCCTTTTCTTTTAACTCATAAACTTCATTTTCCAAAAACTCTTTTTTAGTTTTCAAAAATTTATTTTTGTTTATGATTTTTAGGCTTAGTTCACAAAGTTTGTTATATTCTTTTTGTAAGGTGTCATCATCAATAGACGAATAAGATGAGTCCGAGAGTACCTCATTTGAGTCATGAGCCATGAGAGCAACATCATCATTTTTTGGTTCATCGTCATCTTCTTCATAGTCACTCCAAGTGCCACTTACAAAAGCTTGTTGTGATTTGCCTTTGGGCGGTTTTGGGCATTCTCCTATTAGATGAATTGTGTCTCCACACCTATAGCATTTCCTTTCAACTCTTCCTTTCTTATCATCACGATCTTTTCGAAAGGTTTTCTTGTCATCTTTAGGTTGCCTTACAAATTTCCCTCGTCTACGAAAGAACTTCTTGAAGTCTCTAACGGCCATGGCATATTCTTCATCATCACTATCGGAACTAGATTCTTCATCATCACTTCATTTAACTGTAGTTTTCAAGGCAATAGACTTGACTTTTTCCTTCTTGCCTTTAACTATTTCCGAATCTTTTTCCATTACCATTTCATGAACTTTGAGGTTTCCAATTAGCTCATCAAGTGACATGCTTGAAAGATCCTTAGATTCTTCAATTGCCGTCACTTTTGCTCTCCACTTCGGATGGAGTGCTCTAAGGAATTTCCTGACAAAATTCTTGCTACAAAAAGATACATCAAGTGCTTTAAGTGAAGTAATAAAAGTGTTAAACCTAGCAAATGCACTATTAATACTTTCATCTTCGGGAATAACAAATTGTTCATATTGTTGAATGAGAAGATCAATTTTGTTATCCTTAACTTGTGAGTTTCCTTGATGGGTGACTATTAAAGATTGCCAAATTTCTTTAGCGGTTTTACACATAAAGACTCTTTCATATTCTTTCTTAGGCAAAGCATTATATAACATCATTTTAGCTTCATTATTCTTAGCAATCAATTTCTTTTGATCTTCATCTTTAGTGTTTGTAACTATATTATCACCATCAACAATTATAAACCATAAATCTATATCTTTAGATTTCACGTAAGTTTCAAATCGGTTTTTCCAATAGATAAAACCATTTGCTTCAAAAAGTGGTGGTCTTTGCATAGATTGCCCTTCTTTGTAATTTTCAAAATCCATGGATCGTTTCAAGTTTTAAAACACAATATATTTTAAAAGCTTGAGTAACGTAGCTCTTGATGCCAATTGTGGAAAACTAGAAGGGGGGTTGAATAGTTTACCGGTTTTTAATCTAATTATCTTTTGAAACTTTCCGTTTAATCAAAGATATGAACACAAAGACAATATGTAATATGCAAGTATAACGAAAGAAACGATCAAACCATGACACGATTTTTTATCGTGGTTCGGCTACAAGGAACTCTATTTTCCTTGCCCTATGTCCACGCCCCGAGTATCCAACTCGAGAGTTTCTTTCACTAGTCAACAAGCTCCTTTCACCGGCGGAGAAAACCTTACACGTCGCTTACAAGTTTACCGACACTAAGCTAGATGTCGAGTTCTTTTACAAGGGTACAACCACTCCCGTTTAGTTCTTTACAATGGTACAACAACTCCCGTCACACTATGTATTTTAAGGCCTAAAATACTGACCGATCACAACTAAAAACACACAATCAAATGAAGTGTAAACTACACAAAGTCTACACGATGCTAAGCTAACAAGTCTTGCAACGTTGTGTTGAATACTTGTAACTTAATATGCACTTGTGAACTTCTTTGCTGCAAAAGAATCTTCACAACAATGAGATGTTAAAGGGTTAGATGAAAGATATGAATGTGTATGTGCAAAGTATAATGAGAAGTGATAAAAAGAAAATTCTAACAAATGGCTTGGTATTTATAGCAAACCATCCAGCAGGTTTGGCGGATACGGCAGAACCCTCAGAAGGGTTCCGCCCGTGTACCACGAGGGTTCTGCCAGGTCTGACAGTGTATTTTGCAATAACTTACCAAACCAACCAAAGTCACATCAACTAAATATTGGTCAAACACAAAACTTTGTGTAAGAAAACTATGGAGAGTCAAACACACAAAACTTGTGTAAGAAACCTATGGTGAGTCAAACAAACAACCTTTCCTTAAATGTATGTTGACAAAACTTACCATAAATGGGATGTGACATTTCTATTTTAAGAAATATAAAAATGTTGTGTTTTATATGAAATGTAAATGTAGCAAATGTTTAGTTATGCAAGACTTTAAACTAAAATCATGTTTTACTAAAAACTAAAGTTTATACTTTGTCATTAACAAAACTTAGCAAAGATCGTAAAATATAGGTTTTTAGGCGATATTTGTATTAACAGGCTTGATTATCAGACATAACAGTTAATTTTCTATCTCTTTAGCACATAACAAAGAAANTCATATTGGCAATATGACGTGGGTTATTGCGGGTTGCACTTGCACCCATTAATTGCTATAAGGTAAATTTGTTTAAACTTATTAGAAGCTTATGTATTTATTAGCTTGTTTAATTAAAATAAGTTTAGTTAAATGTATGACTAATTTTATATGAGTAGACTAATGAGTTTTGTTTGAGTAAAGTCTTGTCACCTTGCGAAGGTCCTTTAGAAGTCCTCTGGATGATGACTTGTTGGGTCGTAGAACCTGCGAATCACAGCAAATGCGTTAGCCTCGCCCCGGGTGTTATCTCAGGACCAAGCTCCGGCGTGAGAGTAAGTATTGGGTTGATGGTAATAAATATGTGTGTAAGTATGTAGTAAATGCCAATGAAATAAATGAGTAAATGAGAAGTATTTATACTACCTCAAATTGTACCTGGTTACTGTTCGGAACAGTGCATAGTACGAGTAGGTCGCTGTTCCTGACATATAGGGTGTGGCGCGTTAACCTGCCCCTATACTAGGATGTCGGCTGAGGGTTCCACGTGGCAGACATAGACCCGTGAAATCGGGGTTGAATACGGCGCTTGTCTGGACCCTTCGGTCATAGGTTCTCCGGACATCGTTCGTCCGGATCGTTATTAGGTCGTCCGGCCATATACACAATCATGTCCCCCCCCAGTGTCATGTTACAACTTCCAAGGTTGTGATATGATACTGTATGGTTCCGGAAGAATCGCTACCTTTCGTCATCTTGCCGCTCGACAGGGACACCACCTCTTCTTTCGTTGATTATTATAATGACTCAGGCTGGTCTGCTCAGGGTTGGGCTGGTGAGGATTTGGCAGGCCCAGGCCCATTACTTGAGGAAAGTTATTATAGTTTACCGTGATGCGTGAGATGTGGCCACGTGTCACGGGGTACGTGCGTGGAAGGCCGAGATTCGCTCGTCTGACACGACGCGACGTTTCACTATTCACCGCTTTGCCCTATATAAGTGTTCTCACTTTCATTTTCACAGTTTTACTTTTTACATCTCTCTACATTTCTAGCAGTTTCCCTTCCATCGTCAAATCAGGTGCGTCCCTCCGATTTTCTTTGTTTTCTTCATTGTTGAGTTGCCATCCCTTCCGTCCATCCATCATGTCTTCGGTTTCTCAAGAAGAGGTTGCTTCTGGTTCTACCACGTCGGACGTTATTCCTAAGTTCGATATGCACGTCATTCCTTCCGTCATGACGGAGGGAGACGTGAGGGACGCCGCTAGGCTTTATGGTATCCCGTCGGACTTGAATCCGCGGGTGCCTCCTCCCGGAATGACAATGGACCGCCTTCCTAGGAGTGCTATTGGTATATATGAGGCGTACTTGGAGTTTTCCGGTGTTAGGGTTCCGTTCTCTACGTTTCTTCTCCAAGTAATTTATTACTTCCGAGTGCATCTATCTCAGTTGGTTCCCATTGGTCTGTCAAAGGGCATACTCTTCGAGCTATATTGCCGGAGTCTGGGCTTTGCCCCCTATTTAACATTGTTCCGGTTGTTCTACGTCCTTCAGAAGCAAGGGCATTGGTTTTCTTTTGCCCGTCGGACCGGCAAGCAGGGGCAGAAGAGGATTTTCAATGAAACATGTTCGAGCATGAAGCATTGGAAGGATAGGTTCTTCCTTATTGACCGTCGTGCTATTCCTCACCCCATGTCATGGAGGCATCAAGACTCCAGTATCTCTGAGTTGCCTCCATTTGGTGGTTACGAGGCCGGGCACGTGGAGGATTTAACCGAGCACGTGGTTGATATTTAGGCTATTCATCCGGCTCTCTTGTTTGAAGCTGGTTTGACCAAGATTTGGAGGCATCTGGGGCATCGTCCGGTTTTCAAGGATAAGGATGGGAATGGTAACTCATCATTGTTGAATTATTGCTTTTTTAATTATTTGTTTCATGAGACTTCTTTTCTTCTTCCTTCCTTTTTTTTTGTTTAACTTACAAATTTTACTTCTTTTTGTCGTTTGGCAGTTGTATCCATGTCTCGCTTTTTGAGGATCCCAAACACTGAGCTCTCCCGTGTGTCGAAGGGACCTGCTTTGGCCGAGGGAGCAGCCATTGAGCCTCATGTCACGGACCCTCTTAACCCCCAGGGCACTCTTCCAAAAAGAACCAATCTTCAAAAGGTTGTCGAGAAGGCTGATCAGCGTGTATTGGACGCCAGGGCTGCCAAGGAAAAGAAAAAACAGAATGCTCCCCCTCGTCTTACTTCCAAGAAGCGTCCAGCCGGGGAAGCATCTCATC
Source organism: Artemisia annua (assembly GCA_014162995.1). Classification (NCBI taxonomy): domain Eukaryota; kingdom Viridiplantae; phylum Streptophyta; class Magnoliopsida; order Asterales; family Asteraceae; genus Artemisia; species Artemisia annua. The sequence goes on along the minus strand of LBNU01001156.1, from coordinate 15,317 downwards.
AAAGGCCTAAGAAAGCTGCTGCTCCGAGCGTTGTGGAAGTGTCCGTGAGTGACTCATCGGATGCTACCCGATCTCCTTCTCCCATAAATATAAGTCGTTCGGAGATCGAGATCATTGATGAGGGGTTTGAAGAGAACGTTGGCCCTACCGATGAGAATGTAGAGGAGCAACAGGTGTTGGTTGAAGGGGGAAATGTCGGAGGTGGCGGTGTCGGTGGTGGAGATGTTGGCGGTGTTAGAAATGACGGTGATGGCGGGAACGGTGGGAATGGTGATGACGGGGGTGATAATGGTGACGGTGGTGATGATGATTTGGAGAGGTTTCTGACGGTTCAAGATCCGCCGAATGTTGAGAACCTTGCTCATGGAGGTATCACTATTTGTTTCTTATCCGTCTATTCGTCGGGAGGTGGCTTTTCGTATCTTCCCTTTATAACTTGGTAAAAATTTTCCTTTGCAGGTGTTCATGCCTCGACTTCCGGTAGGTCTACCCGGCAAGCGTTTAGTAGGAGAAATCCCGGAGGTATTGTTCTTATTTTCACGTTCACCCTTTCATTCTTTTTCTTATTCTCTCTCTCTCTTTTTTCCTTATATATATCTGTTTCCCTGTATAGGATGGAACGGTTCCGCCGAACCCTTTGTCCCCAACTGGGGCCTGACCTTGGGGGCAAGCTTGAACGATGCTGAAGTGTGCCGTGACTTGATGGTACATCTTGCCCCCTTCTGTCCGTGCAGAGCAGTCAAGCCTGACGGACTATCAAGCAACCCAGCGGGCTTGGTTTGAATTAGCTCGGAGTTCTTTGGCTCAGGCGGACGCGATACAGCGGTTCGAGAATTTGAGCTATCATTATGGGCAGCTGTATCAGGCGCATCAGGCCTGCGAGGGTTCTGCCAATAGGCTGAAGGATGCTGAAGCCAGCCTGGAAGAACAGCGTCGGGCGATGGAAGGATTGACATAGTCCAACAGGGAACTCCATCAGCAACACCAAAGTTGCGCTGGCCGTGAGGCTGATTTAGCCGGTCAGCTGGCTGCAGTTCAGCGGGAGAGAGATGAGCTAGCCGGTAAAAATCTTGAACAAGCTGACCGGGTAAAGCAGCTGGAGGATCTGTTGGCGGGCAAGGATGCAGCGTTGGAAGAGTCGGAGAGGAATCTGTCGGGTTAGCTAAAGAGGTTGAGAAGCTAACTGTTGCGAGCAGCCAAGTGGAAATCTTGAGGCACAATTATGTGCGCCAGCTCATTCCAACAGTTGTGAACAGGTTTAGGGAAAGTGAGGAATACCAGATGGCATGGGGCGAAGTGTTCAATGCTGCCCTAGACGCCGGTTGGCGGGCGGGCGTAAAGTGCGGTCATACGAAAGAACAGGTAAATGCCTATATCGCCGACCACGAAAGTTTTGACTTGGCGGCTGTTCAGAATTTCCATGCCGCCTATGACGAAATGTTCCTCCGCCCTTTTCCTTACCTCGAGAGGGTGGCCTCGTCCTTCCGTCTACCTCTCGCTGATGTCATGAATATCCTTCCTGCCGGAGAGGAGAACACTGTTGGCGCCGGGGATTCCGGCCAGAACTCCTCCGAACAACCCCCTTAGGATCCTTAATTATTTTATGAAATTGTGTATTTCTGGTGGCCTTGGGCCGTTGACAATGGAACATGTAATTATATATTCTTTTGAAGCTTCGGCTTGTACAATGTACATTCTTTTGGGGCTGCGGCCAGTATTATCCTTTAATCTTGTTCATTTGTTGTTGTATGATGCTTTTGTGGTTTGAAGTTTGTTACACCGGAGGGTCTTGCTCCGGATGTTATCCGTAGGGATCTTCTAGCTTTTAGACTTAGTTAATTTCTTTCGCGTTTTGCATGCCATCGTTGTGGGCACCAAACGAGACTTAGTTTATTTCTTTTGCGGTTTGCATGCCGTCGTTGTGGGCACAAAACGAGACTTAGTTTATGCCGTCGTTGTGGGCACAAAACGAGACTTAGTTTATGCCGTCGTTGTGGGCACAAAACGAGACTCAGTTTATTTTTTTTGCGTTTTGCGTGCCGTTGTTGTGGGCACCAAACGTATTTTGAGATTGCCTCTAGCGACTCAGCGCTGTTGGGTCTTACATTTCGTCGTTAATTCTTCATCGGTACTCGGATGGAGGTAGCTAATCTCCATCCGTGTTTCCGCTAAGTCACTTGTAACATATAAATGATGGAAAATTCTCCCTTCTCTCCGTCTGAGGAGGGATGATTAAGACTTGCATTAATAAACATATGTTGATAGGGGCCATCGGCCTTACATTCGGAATTCTAAACAGAATAAAAACTATAAGTAACACCTCCGGAGGTTGATAGCATGCCATTTCCGGGGCACCTCTTGATCGTCCATCGTATATAACTTATAAGATCCATTCTGATATGCTTCCGTCACACGGTATGGGCCCTCCCACTTTGGGCCTAACTTCCCTTGATCTTCCGCATGACTCGCCTCATTCCTTCGGTACACAAACTCCCCGGGTTTGAAAGATACCGGATGAACTTTTCGGTTATAATATCTCTCTGATGCACGTGATGTGTCGTTGTGGTTTAGCAGTATTAATGTCTACTCAAGTTTTAAATTTATATTTAGCCGACTTATCAATAACACACACACTTAACGAGCAGTGTACCCGGTCAGTTTGTATATAATGGTAAGTAGAGTGTCGATCACTAAGAGTGAAACATATTATCTAGTTATCCTAATCAGTATTTTAATATCCTAAGTTAGTTTTACAGCCTAATCTAACGCAAGGGGGTTCAGCCTGAGAGACTGGCACAGTTTGTTATTAATTAAACAGTAAAGTAAACTAATGAGTACAAATCAGCGAATAACATACACGTACACAGATAGATAAAAGAGACTATAAGAAGACCCGTCCTGATAATTAAGTAGCTTGTCACTTGTTTTATTGCTAGTTTTATATGAAGTGTATATTAATTAAATCTTTCTCGTTGGTTTCATTATATCGGCGGGTAAACCCTTAATGATTACTTATGACTATCCTACTTATCCAAAGACGTCAGATAAAATAGGCAAGGAAGGGGTATGGCAGCCCATGCAGTGCTCAGCTAGACACAGAGGTTATCAATGCACTAATATAAATTCACCAAAGACATCAAACATATAAACTTTAATTGATGGGAAAGCAATTTTAAGGCGGGCATATGATTTTGCGTACTCACATACTACCGGCCATCAATCCTGATGAATTAAAGCTTACTATTACAATAAAACAAAACTACTTAATGAATTGAATACATGCAGGACCTTCTTACAGCTCTAGTATCTTCGTTTGGGGCGTGTCTTGTGTTGCTTGTTCGTCTGAATTCGGCTCCTTAGGGTTTTGTGGCACACTAAATTCGTCTAGGTCTTGGGGTATTTATAGTTTCTGTCTGAGGGTTCGATGCGGCGCATTGAGTAAGTAGATGCGGCGCATCGACTTAACTTCGCGTGGGGTCCAAGATTATTATATTGTGGAATATTCGTACACCGCCTTCAGATGCGGCGTAACTTAATTCTTGTATGCGGCGCATGTCCTTCAGTTGTCTTGGATTATTTCTGGTGAAGTCTTGATAGTGATACGCCGTATGTCAAATGTATAATGCGGCGTATCTGGAGTAGAACGAGCTTGATCTTCTTCTTTGACCAAAGTTTCATATGCGGCGCATGATAGAATTACATGCGGCGCATTCTTCAAAGTCAGGCAATGGTCTTCGAATTCATCTAAGTATAATATTGCGGCGTATCTGTTGAGTGAGATACGGCGCATATTCTGGATTTCAGTAGACTTTTGACATCTTGCTCGTTTTGCTTCATAATTAGTCCAAAATCGCCAAGTTTCACATTTTACCTGTTTTTACCTGAGAATCACTAAAGTAAACATTAAAGCACTGATTCTCATAAATAGTATAATGAAACAAGTCAAATAAATAAGATAAATGATGATGATAAAATGTACTTATTTGAGTTCATCACTCTCCACCTTTGTTTTGTATTTGGCTTCGCGTATGGCGGCCTCCTCCCTTCGTTCTTGTAGCAAATCCAAATTAAGACGCAACTCCTCCTCATTCATTCCGTCCCTTACCATTATGGTCCGGTGAGTTGGCATACCTATTTTTGCTGGTATAACCGCCTCGCTCCCATAAGTTAAGCTGAACGGAGTCTCGCTATTGCTCATCTTGAGCTTTGTGCGATGCGCCCATAAAACGTTGGGTAGCTCGTCTACCCATCCGGCCTTCTCTCTTCCTAGCCTGGTCTTTATACCATTCATCAAGCTTTTGTTTGCGGCCTCCACCAGTCCGTTGGCTTGGGGGTAAGCCACCGCTGTTTTGATTTGCTGGATGTCCAACTGTTCGCACCATCTCTTGAATGGATCATTCACGAATTGTGTCCCGTTGTCAGTGACTATGATTCTTGGGAGACCGAACCTACAGACAATGTTGTCCCAGGTGAACTTCTTAACCTCCTTTCCGGTTATCCGTGTCAGCGGCTTGGCTTCGATCCACTTGGTGAAATAATCTATTGCCACTATCACGTATTTTGCTTTTCCGGCCGATTGTGGTAAAGGGCCTAAAATATCCATCCCCCATTGGTAGAACGGCCATGGTGCCATTATCGATGTCATCGGTGTTTTTGGGAGCCTCGGAACCTTTGCATGAATTTGGCATGAATCACATTTCCGGATCTCGTCCCGAGCATCCCGGTGCATCGTAGGCCAGTAATACCCCTGCCTCATGGCCTTAGCGACAACCATTCGGGGTTCCGAATGCATTCCACAAGCACCCATATGGATTTCCCGGATGACGTAATTGGCTTGTAGAGGCCCCACACACCTTAGCATAGGCACTAAATAAGATTTTTTAAACAATACCCCCTCTTCCATAACGTATTGATTTATCTTCATCCTCAATGCCCGTGCTTCATTCTTGTCCTCCGGCCATATCCCTTCTTCCAAACATTTGATTATGGGCGTCATCCAGTTATCCTCTTCTTCCTCCACCACCGCGTTCACATCCTGTTTCTCGATTGATCTTTCCACTAACACTTCTACGAGCACCTCCTTCGTCAAGTGATCGAATGCTACCGTAGCTAACTTACTCAATACATCTGCTTTTTGATTTCGCGCACGAGGAATGTTGTTGATGGAGAACTGTTTGAAGCCAGCTATTAGCCCCTTCGTCTTGGCCAAGTACTTAATCATGTTGGAGTTAATGGCCACATAGTCACCATTTATCTGGTTGGCCACTAGCTTTGAATCGACATACACCCTTATCTTACGCACTCCCATGTCCGTTGCAATTCTTAAACCGGCCAATAACGCCTCGTACTCCGCTTCGTTGTTCGTTGTTCCCTTGAAGTTAAGCCGAAGGGCGTAAGTATACTCCGTCTTAGTCGGACTGATGAGTACCAACCCTGCCCCGTCACCCTTTTGATTGGATGCACCGTCTATGTACAACGTCCAACGTTCGGTCTCGTCTATACTTGGCTTATGGGCAGGTTGTTGGAAGTAGGCTGGCGAGTTGTTTCCGATAGGCGTTTCCGAGAGGAAATCCGCTAGGATCTGCCCTTTGATTGCATTCCTCGGAATGTAATCTATGTTGTATGCCCCTAACTCTACCGAGTATTTTGCGAGCTTACCGGATGCCTGAGCCTTGTTAAGGATCTGCTTGATGGGCTGGTCAGTGATGACCTTGATTGGGTGGGCTTCGAAATATCGTCGTAACCTTCTTGATGCATGCAGCAGAGATAAGACCAGCTTTTCCATAGGAGCATAATTTTTCTCGGCGTCGTTCAAAGTTCTGCTGACATAATGGACCAGACATTGTTTAGCCTTCCTTTCCGCTACCAACACAGTACTAACGGCTTCGTCCGCCGCCGCGAGGTACACATACAAGGTTTCCTTGGCAACCGGAGTGGTCAACGATGGAAGGTCTTCGATAAGTCGCTTCATGTCTTGGAAAGCTGCTTCTGCAGCCTCCGTCCATCGGTACTCATCCCTGTTTTCTTTGGTAATGTTCTTCAAGGTTTCGAAGAAGGGTAGCGACCGTTTGGCTGACCTGGAGAGAAAACGATTTAACGCTGCCAACTTGCCACTGAGACTTTGCCTCTCCTTCAGCGTTCGGGGCGACTGCATGTCCACTATTGCCTTAGTCTTCTTTGGATTGGCTCGTATTCCTTCTGAGGTGACCAGGTATCCTAAGAACTTGCCTTCCTCCATTCTGAACGAGCATTTCTTGGGATTGAGTTTCATATTGATCCTTCCCAAGTTATCGAACGTTTCGGCAATATCCTCTATCATCCCCTTTTCCTCCCTGCTTTTAATTACCATGTCGTCTATGTAGGCTTCCAAATTTCTCCCTAGTTGTGTTTGGAAAGCTATGTCTACTAGCCGCTGGTATGTCGCCCCAGCGTTCTTAAGGCCAAACGGCATCTTGGTGTAACAATAAGTCCCATGATCTGTGTAGAATGTTGTTTTCTCTTCATCTGGCCATTTGTATCCGGTGATATCCCTTATATGCATCCAAAAAACACTTGTATTTATAACCTATGACCGATTCGATTTTGCAATCTATGTCCGGAAGCGGGTAGTAATCTTTCGGGCAAGCTGAGTTGATGTTCTTGAAGTCCACACACATCCTCCAGCTCCCGTCACATTTTTTGACTAATACCGGGTTAGAGATCCACGTCGGATACTTTACTGGATGGACAATTCCAGCTCAGACCCATTCTTCTATTTCTTTCAGCACTGCCTGGCTGCGGTCCGGTGCGAATATTCTCCGCTTCTGGCACACTGGTTTCACCGAAGGATTGGCGTTAAGGTTATCTTCTATTATTCGTCTAGGAACCCCTGTCATATCGGACGGTTCCCAAGCGAATATATCCAAGTTTTTTATGAGCAGCGCCCTTAGGAGAGCTTTACATTCCTTTGTCAAGTTTCCTCCGATGGTAACTAGCTGATCAGGGTACGCCGGGTTCACCATTATTTCTTCCGGTGGACCATTTTCTTCAGACCCTACCTCCCCATCACACATTACTTGCTTATCCTCTAACTTTCTGCACTCCGACACAGTGGTCGATCGAGTGATCAATGTAGCAATCCCCCGCGGAGTAGGAAATTTCATCATTGCATGAATGGTCGAAGGAATAGCCCAGAGTGCTTTTAATCCGCTTCGCCCGAGGATTATATTATAAGGGGATGGAGCTCGGATCACTGTGAACTTCATCGTCGTTTTCCGGGATAAACCTTCACTCCCAAACTCTACATCCATTTCGAGCTTGCCCAACGGTTTTGTGACACTCCTAGCAAAGCCAAGTAAGTCGGTATGCGTAGGTCTTAACCGTGATCTGATTGAAGAGTGCAGGTTATTAAAGCAATGTTCAAACATGATTTCCACCGAGGCTCCTTCATCCACGAAGACCCGTCGCACCAAATATCCTTCTATCATTGCCTCCATGATAAGAGGTTCGTCGGACACATCGTCCGTTGAGACCTGCGGGAACACTATAGGCACATTCATCCAGCTTTCCATCCTCTCCCGGTCCTTCCTTTTCCTGCCTTCCGAATGTGTTCGGACCATGTTGATGATTTTGCCTTTCTGCGGTTCTTCTCCTCGTTGACCGGCTCCTTTTTGTCTGACATCTTTGATAAGGTGATTAAGTTTTCCCGATTCGAGTGCTTCTTCCAACTGTCTCTGCAGCTGCCTGCAGTCATTCGTGTGGTGACCTTTTTCCATATGGTAGTCACAATATTTGTCTTGGTTTTCTTTTCGTGGGGGATAATTCATGGGTCTGGGTTGTGGTAGTTGTAAATGACGTTCAGTAGCTAGGATTTCCTTGGGAAGCTTCGTGAGGGAGTTTAAAGTGAGCCTTGGAGGGGGGTTGTTTGGGCGTACGTGATAATTGTTTCTGGGGGGAAGCAGCGGCGCCTTATCTCTAGGCCTATAGGGAGCGTACACTTCACGCCCATAGTGGTTCGTCCTACCCTCGTTATGCCTCCTATCTCCTTCGTACGGTCCCCGAAATGGCTTATCATCCCGTCGGAAGTTACTGACCGGAAACTTCTTTGTCATATCCGGCTTTTCTCCCCGAGGTAGCTCCGTACTGGCGAACGCCTTCTCCGCCCTAACAAAATCATCCACCCGCGTCATCATCTCTTCCACTGTTTTCGGCACTTTATCTGCGAAACGCTTAGCTAATTCCGGGGTTTTGCAGGCGTCCATGAAGGATGAGATTCTCATGACTTCCGGTACTCCTTGTATAAACCCTGTTTCTGTTGTCCATCTCTCCTTAAATTCAGGAAGAGATTCATTCGCATTTCTTACAATCTTGGTTATTTCTGTTGGATCTCTGAAGCACTTCTTTCTTGAGGAAAAGCGAGTGACAAACTGGTGACGTAGGTCTTCCCACTCATCAATGCTTCCGGGAGGAAGCTTGTCATACCATCCCCTGGCACTGCCATCTAGCGTCTGTTGAAACATGCGACACCAGACAGGCATGGGCCATGACCCCTGCATGGCCGCTCCGGAAAACCTAGTGAGATGATCCTCCGGATCCGTAGAACCATCATAGAGTTTAATATGGGATGGCATCTTGTGTTCTGGTGCAGATAACTCCAGTAGCTGGCGGGTCAATGGTGAGTTGGATAGCTCCTTGAAAGGTTTCCCCAAATCCTCGTCGGACACCTTTTCTCCGGTTACAATCTCTTCTCGTCTTCTATCCGGGCCCCTATCATTGTTCGGTCCCCCTTCATCAAAATTCAACCGGATAGGTGGGACATTTTCCCTTCGATTATATGTCGCCACTAAGGATCTAAGAGCGGACAAGTGTCCTTCAATTTGTTCCCTCGTCAGGGGAGTATCCTCCCCACCATCTCCGAAGCCTCCGGGACCGGTACCCGTCATCCTATAGCCTGGGCAGATTGAATGCGGGTCTCACGGATGGCGCCAATTTGTTTGAGTAAAGTCTTGTCACCTTGCAAAGGTCCTTTAGAAGTCCTCCGGATGATGACTTGTTGGGTCGTAGAACCTGCGAATCACAGCAAACGCGTTAGCCTCGCCCTAGGTGTTATCCCAGGACCAAGCTCCGGCGTGAGAGTAAGTATTGGATTGATGGTAATAAATATGTGTGTAAGTATGCAGTAAATGCTAATGAAATAAATGAGTAAATGAGAAATATTTATGCTACCTCAAATTGTACCTGGTTACTGTTCGGAACAGTGCATAGTACGAGTAGGTCGTTGTTCCTGACATATAGGGTGTGGCACGTTAACCTGCCCCTATACTAGAATGTCGGATGAGGGTTCCACGTGGCAGACGTAGACCCGTGAAATCGGGGTTGAATACGGCGCTTGTCTGGACCCTCCGGTCATAGGTTCTCCGGACATCGTTCGTCCGGATCGTTATTAGGTCGTCCGGCCATATACACAATCAAGTTTATATAAGGTAAATTTTGTGTCTTATTTGATGATAGAATTTTTCATATTATTGTATCAAATAGTTATAATTTTAACTGTTTATGCAGCTTTTGGTCTTAACTATAATAAGCTAACGCAAATACCAAACATGAGCCAATCAACTTTTATAAATTATAAGATGCTTGTATAAACCTAAAATATAATATTAGATAAACACTTTTTAAGATGTTTGTGGAATCTTACAAATATTTAAGTTTATTGCGTTAGAAAAACTAAATTTATGTGAAATATAAGGTTTTTTAGCTAACAAAAAAAGTTTATAAAAAAGATATTTTTATTTAAGCTTGTGAAATTATAAAAGGAAAATGACAAAATATCTTTTCTCGAAATCTTTTTTTTCTTACCAAATCACTATTTTTCAGCCAGTAACATCGATCTTTTTACATAATTTTACTTTTGCCATTTTCCAAATTATAAACTACTTCAATCAAGTGTTAAAATAAAGCTTACTTCTCCAAGTATTTAATACGTGGCATGTATTCATATACATGTCATTGTAGTTGCATATATGGTATGGGTCATGATCATTTTGAGTGCATCTCCACATGAACCATAGTGTGTGTGAAGCTAGATGAAGCTAAGTAGACATCCTTTAATGTTAAAGTGAACCCTCATATAACATTATGTGTTTGTTTGTGATTGGCCACCATTGGCTCATGGAATGAACTCATCAGACAGTCTGGTGAAAAAACAATAAATCAACATTCATCGCAAAAAACAACGAAAATTAGTTGTGGTCGTCTGATGAGTTCATTCCATGAGATGTAACATCGGCTACACTTGTAATGCACTCATTACGAGATGTAACACAATTTATATAACGAACGAAAACGACTTAAATTTTGGTAGTAAATAGCCCTTGTTTTGCATTTTCAGGTTAAAATTTCATGAGTATTGATGTAAAACATCATTCCGGACAACTTTCGTGTTTTACACTTTTGATGATTCGGACAACTTTCATGAGTATTGAATGTTGAAAAAAAGTAAAAGAACGGATAAAACGTACAAAAAATAGATAAAACGTAAAAAAATGGATAAAACGTACAAAAACAGATAAAACGTAAAAAAACGGATATAAACGTTAAAACGGATAAAACATACAAAAACGTAACAAAAACCAGATAAAACGTACATAAAGCGGATAAAAACGGATAAAACGTACAAAAAACGTAAAAAAAACAGACAAAACGTACAATAGACGTAAAAAAAACGGTCAAAACGTACAAAAAACGGATAAAAACGTACAAAAAAAACTGAGAAAACGTACGAAAAAACGGAGAAACGTACAAAAAACGGAGAAAATGTAAAAATAAAAGGACTAACGGTGCAAATACCATTAGTCCTGAAGGCTAACGGTTTATATATCTCGTTAAAAGATAACAGAGAAATTATTTGCACCGTTAGTCCTCATTGTAAACGAGGGATGTAATGTGGCAAACGTTTGGCTAACGAGTGATGTAACTTGCCAATAGTTTCTGACAGGGATGTAATGTGACAAATGGTATTTTTCATAAACTAAATTATATAATAAATTGCTATTTATTATATTCACTTTGGACGTTATATGCATTTTAGCACATTTCTGCATGTTTCTGCACATTTCTGCATGATTTCGGGAACCGTTTTGTACACTGTAGCTTACAGTGACTACTGAAAAAGTTTATTTTTGTCAGTAAACACAAATTTATCCATTTCGGATAGTTACTGACAAGTTTCATAATTTACTGAGAGTTTCTCGGTATTTGCTAAAAAACAACGCCGCACGCGAACCGACACCACAGTAATTGTGAAAAAGGTCAAGTAAATATATTTTTGAGTCAGTAAACTCATTTTATTACTTTTCTGACAAAACCGTGGCTAAAAACTTTATTTTACGTATTCGTGTCCAAAAACGTCAAACGGCGGGAAGTAAACGGCTTACATTTAAGGCTTAAACCGACACCACGTCAGCACCAGAACCGGACACAAAGAGGTTCATACATATCCCCCCCCGTTGGTACCCTGTTTAAGCGCCGGGGCGCCGGGGCACCAACCCACCAACCCCAGTGGAATCAGACCCTTTTTCACCCTAAAATCAT
>LBNU01001155.1:39251-55440 GCA_014162995.1 Artemisia annua | reverse complement strand
TTTAATGAGACAACTAAGTTTCCTAGCTTATGTTTAGTTAATATATACTTAATTAAGTCTCCTAAATCAGATTATATCACATAATAAGGCAATTTAGCACATAAACACATAATTATCTATAATTAGGGTTTTAAGATGAAAACTTCTAAATGAAAATGATCAAGGCTTATCTAAAGGTTCTAAGGCATATCCTAGGAGTCCTAGGTCAGTACTAAGGTTATTAGAATCAAAGTGGAGGCTTACCTAGGTTGTGGGAGTCTTAACGTGGGTATTAGGGTTTCTCGACTAGAATTGGAACTCGACTAGTACTAAGGCTATTGTACTCGACTCCTACTGGTCTTAGGGACTTATTACTACAGAATATGAGTGATATAGAAGAGAGGAGAGGTGTGAAGTGAAAGGAATGGGGGAGGGCTGCTATTTCTAGGGTAACGGGGTGTATAGGTGTCAAAATGGGTCGCTAGGTGTCAAGGAGGGGGGAGGTCAACTCATGGAAGCTAGGGGTGATGTGTAAGACCTAGGGGATGACTAAGGATACCTAGAACTAGGTAGGGGGCTGTGGTAGGTCGTTTGTGGTTGAAAATGAACTAAGGAAGATATTTAGGACAAGTAGCTTACAAAGCTACTTGTAAGCTACTATAGAGGTGCTAGGGTGCTTGCTTAGGGTGACAAGGAGCTGCATAAGCTGCTTGTAAGGTGCTAGGGGTGATACTAGGGTGGTTGCTAGCTTAGAGTAGGTTTTAACTAGGTTTAGGGGTAGTTTAGGGCTTAAACTGGGTTAAGGTCTTGATTAGGGTTTAGCACTTAGATTAAGGTTTTTAATGTGATTAGAGGCTGTGATTAAGGCTTAGGTATCATGTACTAAGTGGTTGTGGCTTATACTAAAGATTCGGGAAGCTTTTGACCTAGTTTTGGGGCCTAAATGACCTAGTTTTGCTTAGTGAGGGATTAGGGTCTAGCTTATAATTTAGTGCCTAGATTAGTGTCCTATGAGTTTTTAGTGACTAAGATTATGACTTAGGAGGCTTATACTGAGTGGTGGTAGCCTATGGTAAAGATTTGGGATAGTTTAGACCTAGTTCCGGGAAGTTATGACCTAGTTAGGGTTTTGTGCTTAAAGGACTTGTACCTAAGTTCATGTTGTACTAGAGTCTAGGGGTGCTAAGATATCCTAATGATACTAAGGTATCTCATACATAAGCCTTGAACACTTTCAAACTAGTTCAGATAAGCAATTAGGGTTTTAAAGATAACCGTAAACACATAGGTGCAATTAGGGTTTATTTAGGGTTTATTGTAATACTGTGATAAGTTTAGTGTGTTAGATTGATATATTACTTATTGTGGTGTTGTTGTGATCTTATGCTTGACATACTAGGAGTTCACATGATGTGAGTGTAGAGTTATTTGGCTTGTGTGGATACGTGAGCAGGTCTAGAGAGTTATGCAAGTAGTGAATGCACATAAAAAACAAAAATTTACCTGTGAAATACCTGATATAGGTATTTGTAGTGGGAATGATAGTGATGAAATTTTTTGGGTTGCTACAGTTAGTTAGATTTAATTGATTGAATAATGAATAAGACATCATATTAACACTTGCTCCAAGATCGGCTAAAGCAAATATATTAAAATTACCGATGGTACAAGGCAACAGAAATCTTCCTGGGTTTGGTTCCTTCTCAGGTAGTTGGCAAGGTACTCCTTTGAATGTATTATTTCATTCATTTTCCTAAAAAGTAGTTAACTCCAAAAAATTCATTGCTAAAGTCAGAAATAGTTTTGGCTTCGTTAACCTCGTCTTGTGTAAAGATGGCCTTGCATTATCCTATTGCCGCCTCAGTTTCTTTTTTCTTTTCTTTTTTTTTTCTCTTTTGGGACATCTTTAGCCAGTTGCCCAATTTGAGTTTCAAGTTTTTAATGGCGGCATCTTGATTACGTAAGTTCATTTCCATATCTTCTTTCATCTTGTTCATCTACCCTTTGAACTTGTCATTCTTCCTTGAAGAATCCTCAATATGTTTATTGACGATTTCTTCTAGGCTGGGTTTCCTAGTCTCGTACGGAGGTCGGTTATCAATCCTGGTGTAATACCCTTGAGGTCCCACACCGTACTTAGCTCCGTTGCCTCCTCTGCTAGATTCTCTATATTTGACTTCCTCAATTCTCTTGACTTCTTCTTTTAGTGGCATTCTTTGGCTAGTTGAGCTCCTCCACAAGTTTCGCATCCTACTTGAATAGCATGCACGTTTTCTTTTAACTTCTTCATGTCCCTGCCAAGACTTTTAAGTTTGTTGGTGATTAATGAAATACCATCCATGTTACCACCAATACTTCTACCACTGCCTCCATCGTACAATTTTTGTGAGTGATCTGACATGTATCGAATAGCTGTAAGGGCTTGAAGAGGAGACATCCCAGGGATCGGGCCCTGAGAGTCAAGCATTTGCCTTGTGGCAATGTTGATTCCCTTGTAGAAAATGTTGACCACTTGCTGTTTGTTGAGGTCATGAGTTGGGCACCTGTAAAGGAGATCATTGTACCATTCCCAAACTTGGTACAATGTCTCATCACTGTCTTGCTTGAAGTTGTGAATTTCTTCAAGCTGTTTTACCGTCTTTGATGGAGGGCAATACCATTGAATGAATGCTCTCTAGAGGAGATCCCATGTGTTGATGGTTCCAGCAGGCAACCTATCAATCCATCTTTTTCGGCTCCTGTTAGTGTCATAGGAAATACTCGGAGTATGACCGCATCGTGAGAAATTCCAGGAATGTTAAAAAGGCTTGCAATATACAAGGCATTATCAATATGCTCGTGAGCATCTTCGGTCTTGTTTATTGAAAAAGGGTCTTTTCTCAATTCCCTTATGAGCTGGTTCTTGATCTCAAACTGAACATTAGCTCCAATAGCCGGCCTAACCACACCAGGCCTTGCTCTTCTCGCGTCAAAGAAAGGTATTCTTCGAGGGTAAGCGTATCGATGTCAACTTCACCCATGGTACCTGAAACTTGTAAAGAAATCGTGAGATGAAAAATAAAACAAAAATTTTAAAACTTAAACAAAATCCTAATATAGCTCCCCGGTAGCGTCGCCAAAAACTTGATGCATGATTTCTCACCAGGTTTTAATATTTATAAGTTCTCGTTTACCTTTGGACTACCTAATGCACTAACGGGCAGTGTACCCGGTTGTGTGTAGTGTAGTATTCTGTAAAGTCGAGGTCGTCCCAAGAGCTATGGGTGTGGATCTAATTTAAGTTCTAATGTCACTGGTTTTTTAAAGGGGTTCGTATGATTTAATTAATTAAACTATGAAATGAAATAAAAGACAAAAGCGAATAAAAGTGGAAGATGTAATCAATAGAGAGAAATGTGCTAACCTAGTTACTAATCTTTTTACGTTATGACTACGTTTTCTAATTAATGTCTACTATCGCTCCACATGGGGGTTTAAGTCACTAGACTCCTATGGTCAATTTGTCTAGCCTATTTTCCATAGCGTCCTATTCCGTAACCAAAATGATGACGAGAGTTCGTGGGTTTACCCTATGGAATAGTTATTAAGTGCCGCTACGTTATGAGACTTATTAATGAAACCAGGCCTTTCGGATCTTAGGTTTCCTCTAACTTCTTAAGCATTTCCATTTGGAAGTGATCGTTGGGTAAAATTCTCACGCAAGATAGTGATCGCCCTTTGGTCAATTCTTATCACTACTCGCAACGTGATTCACTAGGGTCATATGGTTAATTCTCCTAGCTTCCTAGATACTACCCAAACTTCCATGCTACCAAAACAAGGGTGTCTCAAAATTAGCCAATCATATTAAAACGTGCAGGAAATTCAATGTTTAACATCATGAATGAAGACATGGAATTAAATACAATAATGTAATATGAAACACTAAAACTTATGAATTATATGGCGTGACTTCTCCCTTGGAAATGACTTGTATGTTGTTGGAATACATCCTCCTTGAAGCCCTTGATCGTCTTTGGTTTTTGTGTGTTGAGAGGATGTGTAAAAATGCAGAATTAGGGCTTGTATTTATAGTCTTGACAAAGTTACGACGTAACCTCTAGGGTTAGTTATGCCGTAGTATTTGAATCTAGGACGATATTATCCTCAGTGATAACTCTACGGTGTAACCTAAAGGTAAGTTATAAACGTAGAACTTTCGGTAACCACTTTATGGCGTAACCATGAAAGTGGTTACGTCGTAACTTCTTTGCCACCTAAATTCTTCTAAGTCTTGGAAATATATACGATGCAACTTGTGTAGGAGTTATGTCGTAACCTTGGTCAACGTTGACCTTGGTCTTCTAGTGTTAATTCATGTTACGGAATAAGTAGAGTAAGAATTTATGCCGTAACTCTTTCCTGGTCAGCATACTCTTGTGTATTTTTATTAATAACCTTCCAAATTCGCGTCTCTTCGTTCCTATGCTCATTATTAACCTAAAAATGAAATATTAACGAATACGAGTATATATTCAAGTAAAATGATATAAATGATGAGCATATTGGTGGGAAATTGACACTAAAATATCAGGACAATTTGATGTTATCACACACCAAAGGTGCTCGTAATCTTCGCTATGTTTTGTAATTTTATTTGCTTTTGAAATTTATTTGTCATCATCAAAAAGGGGGAGATTGTTGGGGCAACATGTATTAGGTCTCCTTATGTTTTAATGATGGTAAATAAACCTTCGCAACACATAAAATCACAAACATTAGCCAGAAACCAATCGACCTAAGGTCTGGGTCTGGCCAGCTACCAGTGCTCCAACGCGCCAGCAGCGCGCCAGGTTCTGTCTTGGGTCGTCACGGTTATTCAAAATTTGGCTTTACCCTTACCCGAAAAAAGGGGATCTTTCAATACAGGTATGAATATGTTATGTGTTTCATTGGAAACACTCAAAACGAGTTTTAGAATTACAAGAATCCAAATTTTCAACCTTCCATTTTTGGCAAAATGCCAACTCAAGTATTTTGATAAACGCCTCTAACCAAGGCTTTTCTAAACCTAGGGGACTCATATATTTCACGTGACATCAAGTGAAAGTATCCATATAGCCATAATGAGGTGAGATCCATGCAAAACATGTATCCTTTAAAAAACAAATAAGTCAATCTCAACCATCCATACACCTTTCATCTAATAGCTAAGATCAAACAAAAAAATAACAAAGGGAGGGCAAAATTGGCATTTTCGCTCATTTAATATAAAAACCCACTTTCCACCTTTTTTTAAAAAAAAACAACATATCTTGCAAACGGTAAATCTTCATGCTACGAAAAATACACCATCGCGACGAGAATTAAATTATCTTTCTATAGATATGCATTGTTATATACTTTCGACGAACTTTTTTTTTCAAAATTTTCCGTCCAGAAAAATCCCACGGGATTCGTAAAAAGACGATTTTTTTTTTCAAAATTTTCGTCCAGAAAAATCCCACGGGATTCGTAAAAAAATCCCACGTGATTCGTAAAAAAATCACTTGTGATTTGTTATTTTTAAAAAATCACAAGTGATTTGTAAAAATGAGTAAATCACTGTTTTATACTTTTATGTCACATAAAAGATACTCAACAAGTATCTTTATGGATCACATGGGATTCTATATGAATCACAAGGGATCAGAGAGAATCACATGGGATTCTGTATAAATCCCATGGGATTTTCATTTTGCTTTACATAAAATGGAAGTACAAAATCACTTGAGATTCTATTTTTGTTGTGTAATGTTATGAGAAAAATTCTTGTCCACTTTGAATATATCTTATTTATTTTGAATATATAATGTTTGTTACTTATATTCTGTTTGATCCCATGGGTAATCTGTATAAATCCTATGGGATTCTGTATAAATCCCATGAGATTCTATATAAATCCCATGGGATTCTGTATGGACACATATGATTCATGTCTAAATAACATGCGAAATAAAAAGCAACCTAAACACCTTCTAGATTTCTTTTTACAAGTTTCAACTATCAAGTAAGATATGCTATATATAAGTTAAAAAAATAATTTACAAAAAATAACTTACAAACATTTTTAATGATACATTTTCCAAGTTAGTATTAATTAATTAAAATGGTAGAGTAATAATAAGAATTAATTAATTAGTCATATATAAAAACAAACAGATTTTTGTATATGGATAGACAGTGGAGTTTAATAAACACAAAATAAATTAACCCGTTAAAACCAAAGACAAATACACCCTCTCTTTTTCTCTAAAAAATTGAAATAATCCCACCACTTAAATACCCCCAAATAACACAACCCCCAATCCATCTCTTATTTTCCCAAACCAGTTTGCAATCTACAGTTCTGTCTTTCTTTCACTCATTTTTTTGTTTGGTTTTAGAAAAGAAAAAGAGTTTGTAATTTGTAGAAGAAATATAAATGGGAAACAACAACTAACAGCAAAATACAACGAGATCTAAAAAAGCATCATCCGGAAGAGGTAAAGTAAGACCTGTTCAAATCGCAAACTAAATCCATGTGGGCGTAAATCAATTTGGTATCAAATAATATATCATTATCATTTCGTATGTCCATTAAGCAGTGATTTATATCAATTTGGGGGTTAGGGTATGAGAGAGAATTGGGGAAATGATTTATGAGAGAGAATGAGGGAAAGTGCGTAAATGAGAGTGGGAGAGTAATTAGAGGAGGTGTAGTTAATTTACAGAATTGCCCTTGTGTTAATTCAAAATAAGTGCAGATGTTTAATTAGGACCGTAGGATGAAAGTTAGATCAATGGCTAAGATGTAGCAGTTTGTTCTTTAGATATTTTTTTGTTTCGTATTGAACTTTCCTCTAGCCATAATCCGTGTTTACGTCTTCTCTAATCACATAACGGGTTTACTCCCTTGTTGGTCAAACAAAATCAAAGGTCCTTTTGCGTAAACGCATCTTTCCCGTTATGGGATATGCTTTACAATGATGCAAAGCACTTAGCTTGTTTGCATCAAGATGATTATTGATTATGTCGAGTTGTGGAAATTCACGACTTACGAGATTATGAACACTCGACATTGAGTTACTTGAGATGATGAGTAACCTTTGATTTTCTCATCCAACATACAACCCATAATCATGTTTGGCAATTCCTTTCTTCCTAAATGACAAAATGATTAAGCCTTAATCAATCATTTGATTAATCTCTAAACCAAATCAATCCTTAATCCTCTAACCATTTCAAAATCCTTCAAAATCTTATCCCCAACATTCCTTAATATTCCTTATACTTACATGTACTTCTTGTCCCCTACATTTCCACACCAAATCTTCCAAACATTCTCCTTGCCACATTCTAATTCAACCACTAGTATTTCACCACCTCATCATCTTCTTCATCCAACCCTTCATCTCAAACATAAATAAACCTTCACGACAAACCACCTCACTTCTCACCCTTCAACATTTAAAATTCAAATTTGAATCCTAAGCCAAAGGATCCTCGTGTTATCAACATCACATCATTTTTACGCACATAAAACTCAATCTCTTACACTCTCATCCTCACTTCAAATTCAAATTGCACACACCTCCCTCACAACCCTCTCCTTCCCTCACACATTTGCCAACTCACTCCCTCACTCTCTCATTTCAAATTTGAATCTCTCACTTAGGCTCCCCATCACATCACCTTCACATCCAATCCAACTTATCTCAACCTTATCTCTTCTTCCCTCTCTCACATTCAAATTCAAATTCGAAATACATCTTAAGGCTCCCTTCCATTACATCACTCCAACTTACCCAAACTTATCTCAACCCTTCATCTCACCCTCCTCTCCAAGTTAGCATATTCTTAGAATATTCTCTTCTTAACCCAACCATGCTTACTCGTCTTACTTAACCATGGTTCTTTCTAACCCAACCTCACTCTCTCACTTCCCTCTCACACAATTTGAATTTCAAATTCAAATTCTTCCCACTCTCTATCTCTAATATACAAACTTCCTTTCCAAGCAAAGGAATATTCTCATGGCATATTCTTTCCCTCTTTTCTATGCCATGTGAGGAATACCCAAACTACCCCTATCCAATTATCCCTTTTATCTTTCTCTCTTTGATAATTGGTTTTACTTAAACACTTTACAAAACATTTTTACAAAATGGCTATTTGAGTTGGTAGACCTTGAGGATGAATAATGTAAAGGTCTAAATGTGTGAACCACAATTGAGGGTTTAGCAAGGTTGGGTATTTAAAATACCAAAATCCAAAAGAAAAAAATGTTCAGACATTCTGGCGCGTCGCTGGCGCTCCGACACGCCAGCAGCACGCCAGGCTCGTTAACATTTTTCTCATTTTGGATTTTTTCCTAAAAATACCCACCCTTTCGTCTTGTATTCCTCACCCCTTGCTATTATTCTTTCTCTCTAATTTCTTTTCTCTCAATCCTTTAATTCTATCTTGTGTTCTTAATCTTTCACATAACATAATTTGAAAGAACACATATCCTTGCAAGTTAAGAATCACAAGAACCTAATTCATTCTTGTGATTGTGTCGAGGGTCTTCTTATCTATACCATTTCTACTAGAATCGAGTCTCTAGGTTAGGTTAGGGCTTGATTGAACAATCAAAGATTCTATCATTCGATTTGGTTGTAAGGGAAGTCTTGTGTCGAGGTGACCAAGCCTAGATCATCGGAGATCTAGTTGGGGTTTGATACTTCCGGTGGGAAGTCTTTGTGGTCTTAGTGGTCTTTGTAGTTAAGTCGAATCACGAGTCCCTGAGGGTAGTTTTCGAGGGTGGAATATCGTTGGGAGTAGCTCTTCTTAGTGAACACCGATCTTTCTGCATATCGGTAGAGTGAAGTTGTAACGGTTTGTAATTCACCGAAAGGATTATACATTATGAATAGTATACGCGTCGTGGATTTGCAACAGGACATACCGATGGTATAAACCCCCATCCCGTACCAGTATATATCGTGGTGTCTCTTTAGTTGCTTTATATATTTTGGTTGTGCTTGTGGTTGTGGTTTTTGGTATATAACCACAACTTTTTCTTTGAGGCTTGAAAGTTTTTTAAACACCTAAAAAGCTAAAGAGACGGTATTCACCCCTCTCTACGGTTCTACATCATCAATAAGCGGTTGCAGCTTCGTGAGCAGATGAGGAGATTTGAAAGCTTTGTTGGAGGAAGACCAATTAGAAGCACAAGAGAACCAATACCAGAATGATCACCCCTTAGGGGGAGATTGTTAGCTTTAGAAGTATCGATCATTCTAATTTAATCGGTCTTAGTCTTATATATGTTATCTAATCTAATCTTGTAGTAGTTTAGTCCAACGGGCTTAGCCCATTATGGCCCAAGGTCGACCCTTACACTCTTATGTAACTATGTATGTAACCTCTTACACAATGTAGGAGTTGCGGATTTCATTTGCAATATTATACATCTCTCCAAATTCACCTAGTCCCTTTCTCTAGTTTCTCTCTCTAAACCATTTCTTGATTATTATATGTGTGATTATATGATTATGGAGACCTACAATGTTTTAACTAGGGTCCTGAAGAGTCATGGTACTGAAAGCACTCAGAAGCATAGCAGGCGCGGGACCAAGTATACTGGGTTGATTAGTCATCTGTGAAGTATACTAAGGGGCCACAAATGGCTGTTGGGCCAATCCATATTGCTGTTGGACCATAGGATGCTAAATCGAGTTAGGCTTTGCCTAAAAACCAGGCGGCTAGACAATCAAAGGGCTCGGACTAGATGGGTTTGAGGTAGTGGTCTAACTGGTCTGTTGGGTCACCCGGGTGAGCCAAGAAGGTTTTTGGGCCACAAGTGGTTGATATATTCCAAGTACTAATCCCATATTTTTTTAATGGGTTGTTGGTCGGTTGGTATGGTGAAATTGATGGTATGAATATTTTAATTGATTGGATAAATAAAAAAGAAGTTTGTTTGTTCAAAATTATTGGCTTGTTTGGATCTCACGCTTTAGCATCTGTAGTTATGTTACTGGCAAACATGCACACAACAATCATACGGTATGCATGAACGGAAATACTATATCATATTGATTACTTAATTGACTTTGGGTGGATGTTTTCAATTAAAAACGATGAGATGGATATTGATAGGAGGAAAAGATCAGTTATGCTCAAATGAGAAAAAGAATTAATATGAGAAGAGTGAGAAGAAATCATAAAGCACATTTCAGATGCACTTATAAAAAGAGATGCATCTCCCTTTGAAAATCTCCCTCTTATTTGAAATATGTGGCTGAAAATCTTTCATATTTTTCTCATTTTAGTTTTTCTTCTCATCAGATTCCTTCCCAGAAGGCCAGTAGGTTTTAATTTCAATAAGATATTGTAGTTTAGTTTAGGATTATAAAGAAAAAGTGGCAGAAGCTTGAGACAATAGTTTTAGGGGTTGGGGGGATAGGGTTTGTTAGGGACTTTTTAGATGAGAAACGGTTTTTGCTGGTAAATCATGTTGATTACATTAATCAATCAAAGATAATATATAGTTACAATAGATGGTATTAAAACTAGGCTAACAACCCTTCTACAAGCTAAACAAGCCCGTATGACTTAATAATAATAATATACAACTAATATAGATGATTTCTATAAGATCATCAAATAGGATATACTCATTACACAATCATAGAAAGGGCTGCTTGTTTATTTTGTTTCTCAATCTCATACGCGTAAATTGTTTATATTCAATGACAGCTTCATTACTTGAGCATTTTACATGTCGAGGCCTCATTACTTTCTCAGGGTGTTATAGTTCTTTTATATCACGTTCAACATTACTTCATGAATCGACTGTTTGCTTCTTAATAATTTTATTTTTATTTTTATTTTTTTATTATTATTTTTTTTTGGTATGTATTAAAACATAGAAAAAGGTATTGAATAATAAAATAAAAAGACTCTTCACTTTGCTTGTATTATTTTGAGTTTGTTTTTATTATTGGGAATGTTCAATTCATCTACCTTTAGAAGTGTCAAATTTGTCAAACACAACACCAAAATGAAATTTACACTTACCTGATTTAATGATAATAAATCAACATTCCAGTACGTCATTATTGACCATTTACTTTACTCGGTCGGTTTTTCAAACACGAAAATGACCTTAATGTACTAGTCATAGGCTCGGTCCAATCAAAATTGATCCATGTTCAATTGAACTTAATAAGTGGGCCAATTTTGTTTGATTTGCTAGTATTATCAAAAATAAGAAAAGTCCCATCTTGAAATAACTTTAGCAAGATACTTAAGGTCTAGAATCCACCCTTAATGCTATATAAGAGCCTTCATAAGGTCCATATCATTCATACCAAAAAAATGATACTAGTAACAGATTTTAAAGATAAGATATATTACACTATGATTAACTATTGGTTATGGTGGTGGGAAGTTGACAACCAAAGCGACAACGTTGCTCGTGCCATTCTCACTATTTTGGTCCCAATACTAGTTCTTTTAGGTTACAAATGGACCATGTCGTATACCAAAAAAGCTAGATCCCGATTGCCACCAGGCCCGTATGGTTTACCCGTTATTGGGTATCTTCCTTTTTTGAGTTCCAACTTACACGAAAGATTCACCGAGATGAGTCACAAATATGGCCCCATCTTTAGCCTGTACCTGGGAAGTAAGCTTAATGTTGTGGTGAACTCCATTGATCTAGCGAAGGTTGTAGCTCGTGATCTCGACCAGACCTTTGCTAACCGCAATCCTCCAGTCACAGCAATTACAGTAACTTATGGTTTACTAGATATTGCATGGTCCAATAACAACACACACTGGCGTAACACGCGTAAACTTTTGGTTAGCCAAGTGTTGAGCAACGCGAATCTTGATGCATGTCAGGGGTTTAGAACAGATGAAGTTAGAAAAACAGTTAGTCATGTTTATGCAAAAATGGGGGAAAAAGTTGATATTAACGAAATTTCTTTTGAAACCGAATTTAATGTTGTGACAAATATGTTATGGGGACGTAACGAATCAGGTAGTCTTTTAGAAGGTTTTCGAGAAGTCGAGTTGAAGATGCTTGAATTATTGGGGGCACCAAATATATCTGATTTCATTCCCATGTTATCATGGTTTGATCTACAAGGAAGGAAGCGTGAAATGCAGAAGCAACATGAACATCTTGATCGAATATTAGACAACGTGATCAAGGCAAGAATGGAGGGAGTGCTTCACGATGATGGAAAGAAGGATTTTCTGCAGATCATGTTAGAGCTTAAAGACCAGAAAGATGGCCCAACATCATTGAACATGGTTCAAATAAAGGCCCTACTGTTTGTATGTCTTCATAAACTTTCTATATTATTTCCAAAGCTTTCAATTTACTATTCCATTAAAATTTCACCATATTATCTTAACCTTTAAACTTATTTTTCCTAATGGTTTAGCCTGGAACAATTGTGGTGATTTCAAGCAATTTTCCACTGTAAAAAGGGGTCAGGGATCGATATAATTAATCAATTATAGAATGAAAATTATCACGTTAATCTACCAGAATCGTGAAAGTTTGTATGTTTTACTTTACGAACCATTGTTAAGACTTTTGTATAATGCAACTTTTTCTTAGTGATGGAAAAATTGTTATAACAGGACATCTTGACAGCATCAACAGATACAACATCCACAATGGTCGAATGGGTGATGGCAGAAATTTTGCATAATCCAGATGTGATGAGAAGAGTTCAAGAAGAATTAACAATAGTTATTGGTATGAACAATATTGTTGAAGAATCTCATCTCCCAAAGTTAGTATATTTAGATGCAGTAGTTAAGGAGACATTCAGGGTACATCCTCCACTTCCTCTACTAATCCAGAGATGCCCAAATGAATCTTGCACGGTGGGCGGGTACACTATTCCAAAGGGTAGTATCGTCTATATTAATGCTATGGCGATCCACCACGACCCCAAGAATTGGACCAATCCGCTGGAGTTCAAGCCAGAGAGATTCTTGAACGGAAAATGGGATTACAACGGATATAATTTGAAGTATTTACCATTTGGATCTGGAAGAAGAATATGCCCGGGAATTCCTTTGGGGGAAAAGATGTTAATGTATATATTAGCATCACTTTTGCATTCTTTCGAGTGGAGCTTACCTAAAGAGGAAGAGCTTGAGCTTTCAGACGAGTTTGGATTTGTGACAAAGAAAAGAAGACCGCTAATAGCCATTCCCTCTCAAAGATTACCCGAAGCTAGCCTCTACTCGTGATATCAATATGTTATTTTATAAATAAGACATTCTAGCTTGTTTCTTACCTTTAAAGTTAGTAAACATAATACTATTAAACTCTTGAAATCTAGCTAGATTGTAATCATGAACTTTTAAATTTCGTCAACTTGAAGTAATTTTTTAACTCTTCAACAAGTATCCGGTTGATCATATTTATTTCTTTAAATAATGTTATTTCTACGTAAAACAATGGTAAACTCGATAAATATCACTAACTTAGAAAAATATTAACATCAAGTAACATGTAAATATGTTATTATTAATTCATATAAAAGCATCAAAACTTATGCCACTATGGCAAGTTAGAAAAACCCTTTGTTTTCACCTTTTTTTCGTCGGATTTAATAACCGTTTTATACGCTTTCGTACATTTTTATATGTTTTCGCCCGTTTTTATATGTTTTCGTCTATTTTTCTTACATTTCATCCGTTTTTATAAGTTTTCTTATGCATTCATACTTTTTTATCCGTCTTTATACTTTTTCACCTGTTTTCTAAAGTTTTCATACGTTTGTCCGTTTTTATACATTTTCATCCGTTTTTATACGTTTTTGTCTGTTTTTCATACGTTTTCATACGTTGTTGTCCGTTTTTATATGTTTTCGTCCATAATTTCTATTTTGTATGTTTTCGTCCGTTTTTAAACGTGTTTATATGTTTTCATACGTTTTCGCCCGTTTTCTTACGTTTTCATAAGATGTTGTTGTCTGTTTTTATACGTTTTCGTTCATTTTTCTGACGGTTTCATACATTCTTACCCATCTTTATCTATTATAAACCATGTTTTTCCATTTTCATATATACAGAAATGTACAAAAACTACATGGGGTGACCCAGTGGTTTGGATTTGGTCTTCTAAGTGGTTAAAGTCCCTCGAGGTCCCAAGTTCAAACATTGGGGGAGAAAATTAGTCCCCATATGGCCACGGAGGTTCACCTGCGATGACTCCGGGCTATCCAAAAAGGGTATTTGCCCTGGGATTAGTTGGCTCGCAATGTCGAGTCGGAACCCAGGCAAAAAAAAGTATAAAAATGTAAGAAAAAAGGATGAAAACGTATAAAAATGGACAAAGACATATAAACACGGACAAAAACGTATGGAAACGTATAAAAACCTATGAAGACAAATGAAAACGTAAGAAAAACGGATGAAACCGTAAGAAAAACGGATGAAAACGTATAAAAACGGATGAGAATATACAAAAACGTATGAAAACGTAAGTAAACGGGCTTGAACGGGCGAAAACGTTTAAAAGCGGATAGAAATGTAAGAAAACGTGTAAAAATCAAAAATAGATGAAAACGTATTAAATGTACAAAAGCGTAAGAAAGACGGACGAAAACATATAAAAATGGGTAAAACTGACAAAAGCGTATAAAATTTTATGAAAACCAAGGAAAAACGGACGAAAACGCGTTAAAACGGATGAAAACGGACAAAAACATATAAAAACGGATGAAAACGTATTAAAACGAATATTAAATCCAATGAAAAAATTGTTAAAACAAATATGAAATGGTATGTTTACACCCCTGGACGCTTAGTCTAGTGGTGGGGCGTTGCTTTGTTAAGGAAAAGAACCAAGTTTGATCCATGCTCTTTTAATTTATTTAAAAAAAAATTGTCGTTAGTCCAGGACTAATGGTGCAAATATCTTCTCTCGCGTTAGAAGATAACGGAGAAATAATTTGCACCGTTAGTCCTCAAATTAACAGAGTGATGTATGTGTCTCAACTTATTGGCAAGAGATATATGGTGTAAAATGAGGTAAACTACAGGAATGTATTTTGGAATGTACTCTATTTTTAAGAAAAATCTTACCGGAAATATCCAAAACTCGTCAAAAATACCCAAAACTTGCCAAAAATATCAATCCGATTAATCCCGCCTAAACCGATTACAAACTACAAGAGGGTCGACTGCACGACTACCGATTTGCGATTTTTGCAAACTTACTTTTAAAAAAATAAACACAACAACTAAATGGTTGTATGATAAAAAAATGGTTGCACTGATTTAAATTTAAAAAAAAAATAATAAAAAAAAAAAATAAGTTCCCTAAAAATAAGTTAACAAATTGGCTTCATCACAACGCGTGCGACCTATCTTCTCGCATATTACAATTCTTTGACTTTAACGCGCGGTCGAAAATCTTTCACGTGACGTTACCACGGCCCTTGTTATTTTTATTTATGAGCTGCGAGAGGTTTGATAGTGAAAACAAAAACTAATTGATAGAAATGGACAAATAGGTAGGCCCGTAAAGGTTGCTTTTATTGTTCTGCACCCGCTAGTACATACGATCAAAGACAATTGCAAGCTTCTTCTTCATGCTTGGTATCTTGACGATGGGACCGTTATTGGAGATGCAGAAGAGGTAGCCAGGGTGTTAGACATTATAAGGGTAAACGGTCCAGGTTTGGGTCTTGAACTTAATATCAAGAAAACAGAGATATTTTGGCCCTCGTGTAATGGTATGAAGCTTCGTGAAGGTTTATTCCCTATTGATATTCGAAGGCCATCATTTGGTGTGAAGCTTCTTGGGGGAGCGGTTAGTAGAGACGCAGATTTTATTAGTGGGTTGGCTATGAGGAGAGCTGCGAACGCTGTTGATTTGATGAGTCTTCTTCCACAGTTACACGACCCGCAGAGTGAGCTCCTTTTGCTTCGATCATGTATGGGTATTGCAAAACTTTTTTTTGGTTTAAGGACTTGTCAACCTGTACACATGGAGGAGGCGGCCTTGTTCTTTGACAAAGGGTTACGTGGGTCGATCGAGAACATAGTGGTTTGTGGAGGGCCTTACTTTGGAGACTTACAGTGGCATCTCGCTTCTTTACCCATTCGATTTGGCGGTTTGGGTTTGTACTCAGCAAAGGTGGTTTCCTCTTATGCTTTTGTGGCCTCAAGGGCCCAATCTTGGGGG
>LBNU01001155.1:5467-30541 GCA_014162995.1 Artemisia annua | reverse complement strand
TTGGAATTAATAGAAGTGTAGGGTATGAAATGAAAATAAACTCAAGGGACTAACTTTGCCAACGTATTAAACTTCTCGTAAAAACGGTTCGGGGCTCAAACGACATAGCAAACGGACTCGAAAATTTATGAAACTTGCGCCATTGTTCACGAAATAATTTTTCCAATAAAATCAAGCATAAACTTTAGAGTTTTTCTCAAACTCAAAATAAATCAAATAATTTGGCAAATGCAATACAATTCGAGTTTTCTAGGTTGTGCTGAGTCAATCAAGGAATAAATTCTCGTTTCCAATATATCTCACGCTTCTCAAGCCCAATTTAACATGCATTAAAATTTTAAAAGTATCTCAGGTACGAAAATAGAAGTTTGGCTAGAAATGAGTTTTAGGAAAAATACCAGATGTTACAGATACGGTTTGTTAGGGACTTTTTAGATGAGAAACGGTTTTTGCTGGTAAATCACGTTGATTACATTAATCAATCAAAGATAATGTATAGTTACAATAGATGGTATTAAAACTAGGCTAACCCTTCTACAAGCTAAACAAGCCCATATAACTTAATAATAATAATATACAACTAATATAGATGATTTCTATAAGATCATCAAATGGGATATACTCATTACACAATCATAGAAAGGGCTGCTTGTTTATTTTGTTTCTCAATCTCATACGCGTAAACTGTTTATATTCAATGACAGCTTCATTACTTGAGCATTACATGTCGAGGCCTCATAACTTTCTCAGGGTGTTACAGTTCTTTTATATCACGTTCAACATTACTTCATGAATCGACTGTTTGCTTCTTAATAATTTTATTTAGTTATTTTAATTTTTTATTTTTTTTTATTATTATTTTTTGTATGTATTAAAACATAGAAAAAGGTATTGAATAATAATAAAAAGCTAGACTCTTCACTTTGCTTGTATTATATTGAGTTTGAATGTTCAATTTTGTCAAACACAACACCAAAATGAAATTTATACCTGATTTAATGATAATAAATCAACATTCCAGTACGTCATTATTGACCATTTACTTTACTCGGTCGGTTTTTCAAACACGAAAATGACCTTAATGTACTAGTCATAGGCTCGGTCCAACCAAAATTGATCCATGTTCAATTGAACTTAATAAGTGGGCCTATTTTGTTTGATTTGCTAGTATTATCAAAAATAAGAAAAGTCCCATCTTGAAATAACTTTAGCACGATACTTAAGGTCTAGAATCCACCCTTAATGCTATATAAGAGCCTTCATAAGGTCCATATCATTCATACCAAAAAAATGATACTAGTAACAGATTTTAAAGATAAGATATATTACACTATGATTAACTATTGGTTATGGTGGTGGGAAGTTGACAACCAAAGCGACAACGTTGCTCGTGCCATTCTCACTATTTTGGTCCCAATACTAGTTCTTTTAGGTTACAAATGGACCATGTCGTATACCAAAAAAGCTAGATCCCGATTGCCACCAGGCCCGTATGGTTTACCCGTTATTGGGTATCTTCCTTTTTTGAGTTCCAACTTACACGAAAGATTCACCGAGATGAGTCACAAATATGGCCCCATCTTTAGCCTGTACCTGGGAAGTAAGCTTAATGTTGTGGTGAACTCCATTGATCTAGCGAAGGTTGTAGCTCGTGATCTCGACCAGACCTTTGCTAACCGCAATCCTCCAGTCACAGCAATTACAGTAACTTATGGTTTACTAGATATTGCATGGTCCAATAACAACACACACTGGCGTAACACGCGTAAACTTTTGGTTAGCCAAGTGTTGAGCAACGCGAATCTTGATGCATGTCAGGGGTTTAGAACAGATGAAGTTAGAAAAACAGTTAGTCATGTTTATGCAAAAATGGGGGAAAAAGTTGATATTAACGAAATTTCTTTTGAAACCGAATTTAATGTTGTGACAAATATGTTATGGGGACGTAACGAATCAGGTAGTCTTTTAGAAGGTTTTCGAGAAGTCGAGTTGAAGATGCTTGAATTATTGGGGGCACCAAATATATCTGATTTCATTCCCATGTTATCATGGTTTGATCTACAAGGAAGGAAGCGTGAAATGCAGAAGCAACATGAACGTCTTGATCGAATATTAGACAACGTGATCAAGGCAAGAATGGAGGGAGTGCTTCACGATGATGGAAAGAAGGATTTTCTGCAGATCATGTTAGAGCTTAAAGACCAGAAAGATGGCCCAACATCATTGAACATGGTTCAAATAAAGGCCCTACTGTTTGTATGTCTTCATAAACTTTCTATATTATTTCCAAAGCTTTCAATTTACTATTCCATTAAAATTTCACCATATTATCTTAACCTTTAAACTTATTTTTCCTAATGGTTTAGCCTGGAACAATTGTGGTGATTTCAAGCAATTTTCCACTGTAAAAAGGGGTCAGGGATCGATATAATTAATCAATTATAGAATGAAAATTATCACGTTAATCTACCAGAATCGTGAAAGTTTGTATGTTTTACTTTACGAACCATTGTTAAGACTTTTGTATAATGCAACTTTTTCTTAGTGATGGAAAAATTGTTATAACAGGACATCTTGACAGCATCAACAGATACAACATCCACAATGGTCGAATGGGTGATGGCAGAAATTTTGCATAATCCAGATGTGATGAGAAGAGTTCAAGAAGAATTAACAATAGTTATTGGTATGAACAATATTGTTGAAGAATCTCATCTCCCAAAGTTAGTATATTTAGATGCAGTAGTTAAGGAGACATTCAGGGTACATCCTCCACTTCCTCTACTAATCCAGAGATGCCCAAATGAATCTTGCACGGTGGGCGGGTACACTATTCCAAAGGGTAGTATCGTCTATATTAATGCTATGGCGATCCACCACGACCCCAAGAATTGGACCAATCCGCTGGAGTTCAAGCCAGAGAGATTCTTGAACGGAAAATGGGATTACAACGGATATAATTTGAAGTATTTACCATTTGGATCTGGAAGAAGAATATGCCCGGGAATTCCTTTGGGGGAAAAGATGTTAATGTATATATTAGCATCACTTTTGCATTCTTTCGAGTGGAGCTTACCTAAAGAGGAAGAGCTTGAGCTTTCAGACGAGTTTGGATTTGTGACAAAGAAAAGAAGACCGCTAATAGCCATTCCCTCTCAAAGATTACCCGAAGCTAGCCTCTACTCGTGATATCAATATGTTATTTTATAAATAAGACATTCTAGCTTGTTTCTTACCTTTAAAGTTAGTAAACATAATACTATTAAACTCTTGAAATCTAGCTAGATTGTAATCATGAACTTTTAAATTTCGTCAACTTGGAGTAATTTTTTAACTCTTCAACAAGTATCCGGTTGATCATATTTAATTCTTTAAATAATGTTATTTCTACGTAAAACAACGGTAAACTCGATAAATATCACTAACTTAGAAAAATATTAACATCAAGTAACATGTATATATGTTATTATTAGTTCATATAAAAGCATCAAAACTTATGCAACTATGGCAAGTTAGAAAAACCGTTTGTTTTAACCTTTTTTTCGTCGGATTTAATACCTGTTTTATATGCTTTCGTACATTTTTATACGTTTTCGCCCGTTTTTATATGTTTTCGTCCATTTTTCTTACATTTCATCCGTTTTTATACGTTTTCTTATGCGTTCATACTTTTTTTATCCGTCTTTATACTTTTTCACCTGTTTTCTAAATTTTTCATACGTTTGTCCGTTTATATACGTTTTCATCCGTTATTATACGTTTTTGTCTGTTTTTCATACGATTTCATACGTTTTCGTTCGTTTTAATACGTTTTCATATGTTGTTGTCCGTTTTTATACGTTTTCGTCCATAATTTCTATTTTGTATGTTTTCGTCCGTTTTTAAACGTGTTTATATGTTTTCATATGTTTTCGCCCGTTTTCTTACGTTTTCATAACATGTTGTCTGTTTTTATACGTTTTCGTTCATTTTTCTGACGGTTTCATAGAATCTTACCCATCTTTATCTATTATAAACCATGTTTTTCCATTTTCATATATACAGAAATGTACAAAAACCACATGGGGTGACCCAGTGGTTTGGATTTGGTCTTCTAAGTGGTTAAAGTCCCTGGAGGTCCCAAGTTCAAACCTTGGGGGAGAAAATTAATCCTCATATAGCGACGGAGGTTCACCTGCGATGACTTCGGGCTATCCAAAAAGGGTATTTGCCCTGAGATTAGTCGGCTCGCAATGTCGAGTCGGAACCCAGGCAAAAAAAAGTATAAAAATGTAAGAAAAAAGGATGAAAACATATAAAAACGGACAAAGACATATAAACACGGACAAAAACGTATGGAAACGTATAAAAACCTATGAAGACAAATGAAAACTTAAGAAAAACGGATGAAAACATAAGAAAAACGGATGAAAACGTATAAAAACGGATGAGAATATATAAAAACGGACAAAAACGTATGAAAACGTAAGAAACCAGGCTTGAACGGGTGAAAACGTTTAAAAGCGAATAGAAATGTAAGAAAACGTGTAAAAACCAAAAACAGATGAAAACGTACAAAAGCGTAAGAAAGATGAACGAAAACATATAAAAATGGGTAAAACAGACAAAAGCGTATAAAAGTTTATGAAAACCAGGAAAAACGGACGAAAACGCGTTAAAACGGACAAAAACATATACAAAACGGATGAAAACGTATTAAAAAGAATATTAAATCCAATGAAAAATTGTTAAAACAAATATGAAATGGTATGTTTACACCCTGGACGTAGGGCTGTCATTCGGGTTGACCCGGTCGGGTTCGGGTCAACTCGGGTCGGGTCAAGTCGGGTCAAGCCTCCAAAAAACATACCCGAATCCGACCTTATTNTGAAGTTTGAGAACATACATGTCCTCAATGTCATTGGGGTTCAACTTTTGGAAGTCAGCTTCGCTAAAGGAATGCAACTTATCATCACTTCTACGTACTACAATCTTTTCAAGGAAGTTGTAGCCGTATCTTTTGTCTGTTTGAGGAATGTCGGTGATGGCAAGACCCAAAAATAAGTTAACAAATTTGATTCATCGCGACGTGTGCCACCTATCTTCTCGCATATTACAATTCTTTGACTTTAACGCGCAGTCGAAAATCTTTCACGTGACGTTACCACGGCCCTTGTTATTTTTATTTATGAGCTGCGAGAGGTTTGATAGTGAAAACAAAAACTAATTGATAGAAATGGACAAATAAGTAGGCCCGTAAGGGTTGATTTTATTGTTCAGCACGTTCGTATAATTATAAAAATATCTCTACTAAGCTTTAGGTTGTCTTTCCAACAATGAGATGCGAAAAAATAAATTGCATAGAAAATTTAGGTTTATTTACAAGTTTTTAAATGATTTTTGAAAGTAATGTACATCCGCTAATTATAAAGAATAAAATTCAAGAGTTAATACATTTTGATACAAACGTCTCAATGAGATCAAAAAGTATATTTTTCCCCATTAACATTTTCTTTTCTCCTTTTTCTTTATATTTCCGCAAACTGAACAATATATGCATTTGGCTAAGCTATTGCATGTTGCAAAGCCAACATAAAATTAACTTGTCATCTTATATATATTCGTTCACTAAATGTTACCCAATCATTTGAACATGTCATGTTTACGGTAAGTTGTGCCGCCTCGCCAATCCATCAACCTGGTCCATCTGTTTTCAATGATACATTTATTTATTTTTTTTCCAAATGTGACTTTGTTAGAGAAAACAACCAATATGCTATATCATAAAAGAAACTACAAAACATTTGAACAAGCCCTAATTGAGTCAGATAGCCAAATTACAAACCAAATTAAATTTAGTTTTCCTGTTTCTACTTGTAAGTCAAGTTTGTGATAGGGTTTTGATGTCGTCGGCGAGTGTGTCCTTTCATGGAGACATGGGATTGAAACAAACTTATGTTTTTCTTTTTAAATTTATAAATGTGTTATCAAATTTATTGATTTTCTAGTAAAATTAATCTCGAGTAAGAAAATAAAACGGACTAATAGCCATAAAATATGTGAAATTATATTGCAAATATGTTTGGTATGTGTTATTATATCTTGCAGGTACAAGTGTTTGAAAACAAAGCAAAAACGGTGATTTTCAGATGAGTTTCGATGATGTTTTTGCATTTATCGAGATCAAACGATGTCAGAAAAATTCTCGAGCACTCCATTGGAAAGAGCACGAAAAAACGAGTCCAGCGATACTTTCCTCAATTTTTGAACCGGTCCATAACCCCTTNTTGTTGCTCGCTTGCCTTCCACCTCTATGTAAATTCAAATCTATTATAAAAATATCTCTACTAAGCTTTAGGTCGTCTTTCCAACAATGAGATGCGAAAAAATAAATTGCATAGAAAATTTGGGTTTATTTACAAGTTTTTAAATGATTTTTTAAAGTAATGTACATCCGCTAATTATAAAGTTTAAAGAATAAAATTGAAGAGTTAATATGTTTTGATTACAAACAGTCTCAATGAGATCAAAAAGTATATTTTTCCCCATTAACATTTTCTTTTCTCCCTTTTCTTTATATTTCCGCAAACTGAACAATATATGCATTTGGCTAAGCTATTGCATGTTGCAAAGCCAACATAAAATTAACTTGTCATTTTATATATATTCGTTCACTAAATGTTACCCAATCATTTGAACATGTCATGTTTAAGGTAAGTTGTGCCGCCTCGCCAATCCATCAACGTGGTCCATCTGTTTTCAATGGTACATTTATTTATTTTTTTCCAAATGTGACTTTGTTAGAGAAAACAACCAATATGCTATATATCATAAAAGAAACTACAAAACATTTGAACAAGCCCTAATTGAGTCAGATAGCCAAATTACAAAACAAATTAAATTTAGTTTTCCTGTTTCTACTTGTAAGACAAGTTTGTGATAGGGTTTTGATGTCGTCGGCGAGTGTGTCCTTTCATGGAGACATGGGATTGAAACAAACTTATGTTTTTCTTTTTAAATTTATAAATGTGTTATCAAATTTATTGATTTTCTAGTAAAATTAATCTCGAGTAAGAACTAAAACGGACTAATAGCCATAAAATATGTGAAATTATATTGCAAATATGTTTGGTATGTGTTATTATATCTTGTAGGTACAAGTGTTTGAAAACAAAGCAAAAACGGTGATTTTCGGATGAGTTTCGATGATGTTTTTGCATTTATCGAGATCAAACGAAGTCGGAAAAATTCTCGAGCACTCCATTGGAAAGAGCACGAAAAAACGAGTCCGGCGGTACTTTCCTCAATTTTTGAACCGGTCCATAACCCGTTTAAAATGATAGGTCAAATTCATATATGACCCTTTTTATTTAATATAAACGGACTGTGTACAATATAGCCTTAAATAAATAATAATGTATTATACAACTGAAGGGCTGCTCCAGCTTAGTTGGCTGCGTCCTTCCCTCTCAAACAAGAGGTCCCTCGATCGAATCCGAGCGTGGGCGTGCTTTGGTATTAAATCCCATTGCCACGCCAGCGCCACGTGGACCGCTCAGGTGGTGACACGTGGTAACTTGACCTCACCTAGGACATGTGGCACCTGCCACATGGCACTTGACATGTGGCAGGTGGGCCTCACCGCTGACATGTGGCGACGACTGGCCAATCATATGCTGACACATGGCGGCGCTGAAGGTTATTAATTGCAGGTACGAGGTTGCAGGTGGCGGTGCTGATACGTGTCAGTACGAGGTACGAGGTTGCAGGGCGGCTGGCCAATGAGGAAGTGACACATGGCATATATGACGCTGCAGGTACGAGGTGGCAAGCACTGACATGGCAGGTACGAGGTATCAGTCCGAGGATTCTAGAAGAGCGGCTGACCAATTAGACTGCGATACGTGGCACAATGATTAGCTGAAAATGATTGGTATCGCTGGCATTGTTGGGAGCGCGTAAAAGGACCAAATTGCCCCAGTCTCAATTGTGCTATATAAACACAACTCATTTGCATCCTTGAGATTATTATAATAGTGTAGTAGTAGAGAGTATTGTTAAAAAGAAGAGAATAGTAGTAGTATTATTAGAATAGCTTATTGTAGTAGGTTAGGAAGTATTGTAATAGCTTATCAAGTACTTATTGTGAACAACTTATTTTGATTATTAATGAAGATGAAGAAGATTTGTGATATTACTTAGCTTATTTCTTCCTCTAATCCTCTCATCTATTTTCTTTTCTTTTCTTTTTCATCTAAGAAGCCAAATAAGCTTTCCCTTATAGCTTATTTTGGTTTACTTAGATTCACTTATTTGTGGGTAAGCTCTCTCATAGCTTATTCACTATAAGCCCTTTTAACATCTCTTTATCTAGAATAAGCTCTTTTAATAGCTTATTTTTGGATTAAGTATATCAGCTTTTTGGATAAGCTTTTCATATAGCTTATTCAATAAGCACTTTTTTATTTACTTATTTTTCTCTTCAAATCCACAATAGCTTATTTTTGGATTAAGTAGTTCAGCTTTTTGGATAAGCTTTTCATATAGCTTATTCAATAAGCACTTTTTTATTTACTTATTTTTCTCTTCGAATCTATTTTATTATTATTAGATCTAATTAGTTTTTTTTAGTTTGTTTCATTTAGCTTCCACATTTACTAGCTTTTACTTAATCTATTTAGCTTATTTCCTTTCTTTCAATCATATTATCTTATTTTTTTGGGGTAAAAGGTCAAAAGTGCCGGTAAATATATTACTCCAAAAAATGTTTAAGTACAAAGGATATAGGTGAATCCCATATCTGAGCACGTTAAATAGGCGAAAAAGCTTACATAACAAGATATTTCCAATTCTCTAAATAAGAAAAAGCCACTACTCAAAAGATACCATTAAACTCCTATGAAAACAAAATTAGTTTCTACCAAGACCTTGGAGCTTGATACCATACATGTCATATAAAGCATCCAAATTCTCTGGAAGATCGTAGACCTGATCCGCATAGTCATCATAATCATAGTCTTCATAATCATCTTCATGATCATGACCACCACCAAATAGGTTCATGGATTCATCAAAAGTATTCACAACCTCCTCTTCATCACTATCTGAAACAACAATCTCTCCCACCTTAGAGAATGGATTAACCCTCTTAGTAGAAGAAGTAGACCCCGGATAATCAACCTTTTAAATAGGATGACCATCATCATCCACAAGAGTAGCTTTCCCATTAATAAGTAGCTTTTCAAGCTCCCCAATTTTCTCAACTATAGGAGTAGAACCAACCTCCTTTGTTCCCATTGAATCACTCACAAGCGGTTCTTGTGATGCATTACCAGTCTCTAAAGACCCGTCCTCCTTAGCTTCCTTTGGAATACCAGAATTCACATCCTTAGTCACTTCATTGGTAGGAATACCAAAGTCATGAGTATTATCCATATGAAGGGCATCAAACCAGTTTGATGTAGCAATCTTCATACCACTCGTACTAGCCACCTCAGCGGCCTTCTTCTTTGTAGTATCCACCTTCTTGGGTTCAGGAGGAGGCGCTTTAGGTTGATACCTAAACTTAGGATCCATAGCAGGTTTAGTAAAACCTCCTTTACCCGGAGCACTGTGACCACCATTCTTACCCTTATTCTTGTTATTGACCATTTGAAAACCACCATTCTTAGCTTATTTTTCTTTACATCTTAGTCGATCTAGCTTTT
Source organism: Artemisia annua (assembly GCA_014162995.1). Taxonomy (NCBI): domain Eukaryota; kingdom Viridiplantae; phylum Streptophyta; class Magnoliopsida; order Asterales; family Asteraceae; genus Artemisia; species Artemisia annua. Next base: position 20,855 of record LBNU01001155.1, on the reverse strand, counting down.
TAGCTTATGTCGATTTGTATTACTAGTATAGATCTATTAGCTTTTTAGCTTATCAGATTTAATACTAGTACTCCTAGATCAGATTAGCTTATTAATAGCTTATTTGATCTAGTTTAGTTATTTAGTTTGCTCATTAATATAGCTTATTGATTTAACTTTGTTAAAGTTTTGATTTTATTGATTCAATCCTACATCAAAGGCGAAGAGCTTAAGGGTCTTATAAGCTAAGCTTATTTTCTAAGGTTTATAGCTTTAATAGTTTTTATTAAGCTAATTAGTGTATAAAGTTTACAACTTTAACGAGCTGGTAAAATAGAAGCTACTAAAGAAGTAACCTTTAGTGTTTGTTCAAATTTATAAGATCGGGTGGTTTATTAGTCTCATCTCATCATCGGGTTCTAATCTCTTACTTTTTAATTAGTTTAGTTTAAATTATTAGTTTAGAAATGTGCTTGAGAATTAAGTGTGAAAACTAAGAAATTATTGATTAATAATCTTTGTTGTACTTGGATTGATTTTTGGTTATTTTGAAGAGCAAAAGCCATTAGGGTAGTCAATCATTAATTTAAGTAGTTAAGAAGATGGTTAATTAATAATTTCCAGATTATTTTAGATCTATTTATTTGGTTGTTTTGACAGACAAAAGCCGTTAGGATAATTAATTATTTAAATCTAGTTATTTTTAAGAAGATAAGGAATTGTTTTCAAAATAAACTAGTTGTGAGAAAATAGTTTTTTAGACGAGTACTAATTCATCACTTAAAAGTATCATTCACACTTAATGATCTTTTCACCTCATTTAACAAGCGTACTCTTTTATATTATCTTTTAGATCCTTTTTTATCATAGTTTTACTTTTAGTTGCATTTTATTATAATTTTTAGTCTTAAAATCCAACCAAAAATATTCGATAACCAAGCATCAAACAAAAGACATAAAAATGAATTTCAATACATCTCTCATCGAGAAAATGACTCCGGAAGATCTAATTATAACTTGTCCTCAAGTGATCCTTTCATCTATATGGGAAAAACAATTTACTACATCCGATAGTAACGTGGATATAGTTGAGTTAGAATGTCTAGTTTAGATGGAACAAAGTGAGGGTGAGGATGAGGAAACCAGTGAGAGTAAGTATGAGCAATCTAGTGAGAGAGTATGATTTTTTAGAAGATATTGTTGACAAGGAATACATAGTNATCTGAAACAGAACATGCTAGGAGAAAAGGACTGAGAAAATTAAGAAAGGTTGTTGGTGGTCCAACTATCATAAATAGTTTAGATGCTGGACAAGAGTTTGCAAACAGGGATTAAGCAAAAGAAATGATAAGGGCACAATCAGTTGAAACAAGAAGGAACATTAATATAATCAAAAAAGATAAACAAATGGTTAGGGCAAAGTGCTTTGGGGTTGTTCCTGACACTGTGAAAGTGACAAAAGAGAGTATCTTAAATAGAGTAAAGAATAAGGAGGTAAATGTAGATGATAAAGGTAAGGGCAAGAATGTAATTATAGAAGAAGGTAAGGGCAAGAATGTAAATGTAGAAGAAGACAAACCTATTTGTCCTCAAAGGGTGATAAAGGCAAATGGGTAGTTAAAACATAAAGAATATGCATAAATGTTTACAATCTATGAAAATTGAAGCCATTGCTTCCAATTTTCTCTCAAAACACATCCAAGATATGTTAACCATGAACCCTGATATTCCTGTCAAGGCTGTCCAAGAACAAATGCAGAAAAAATTTAATGTTGGTGTTACTAATACCAAAGAATTTAGGGCTAAAGCAAAGGCATGTGTTATTTAAAGAGGTGATGCTAAGCTGTTGAGGGATTATATGAATGAGTTGATGAGGTGTAACCTAAATACTACTGTTAAGATTGATGTGTATGGTGAAGAAAATCCAGATTCACCCACTAGAATGTTTAGGAGGATATATATACCCGGTAACAAAGTAATGACTTACACCATAGAGCGTGGACTTAAAGTAAAGTTATATATTGAAATACTACTATCCATGCATGTTATTAAATTATGAAGTCATCACGTGTTCTTTTAAACCATCTTTAGATAAGAACTAGCCAAGAAATAATTGAATATCAATCTTTAAGTATAAACTATCCATGCAAACTTCAAGCGTTAAAGGCTCTAAATCTCTAATGAACCGAACTGCACATGAAGATGGTTATTGATTTTGAATCATTAATTAGCCACACATCATAATGTCGTATTCATTTGCACAATCATAACGTCTCAGAAAATGCATACCATTTTATTACTCTCCATACATCGACTCAGTTTTATGATTCTTCACTATTTCAGAATGTTACATACTGCTATTTATATCTCCTTTAAATCTTTATAAATTAAGGCAAAGTAACAAGGTGTGCCAGGTCCCATTATATATCTACAATTCTACCAACTTATAGAAGGGAAATCATTACATATTGCTTCTTAGCCAATACACACTAAGGGAAATTTTACCTAAATGAGACTGTTATAGAAGGCTCCTCTTGTCTTAAACGACATCGAATAATGTGAATTCAAGAGTAGCACTATATAATCCATGAGGCAAAGTTTTAGGACGGAAATCACCAAGAAGTGAGGCGAGTGTGAATACTGGTCAAAGGTCCAAATACAAATTGGGATTGGTAACATAAACAATTAATAAATGTTAGTTAGACAGCTGGTTCTTGAGCAACTGTGAGAAGTACAGAACAAGCAATGGACATACTAGAATGATCGAAGTGGGTGGTGTCGGATGCTAATTAGCAAAGCAAGCGGAATCTAACATTTAGAAGGATACAAGCTAGCACGCGGTCATTTTGTTAAATGAATTTACTTCATAGGTGGGCGATATGATTTCCGTGATCATGAATGTTTATGTAAAACAATGAATAAAAGTATTTAAAAAAAACATAAGGATAAATTTCTACCATATAATTCTTATTCGAATGAACTAAAGAATTATAAAGCGTCATAAATTATTAATTAAATGACAATACGGTGTTGTTCTCTCATTAAGTAAACTCAAACAAAAATAAGAGTTTTCAAGTGAACTTTGGGTATCGGATTGGATCATGGACTATAACGAGTTTAAATACGAGAGTAAATGCTTTTCTTAAATGTTACAATAAATATGGAATATATCGCATTTACTCCAAGCAACATTTTCTTTATATAGGAGATAAACGAGGATGTCACGTGAGGGCTCTTGAAACGTGTCACACAGTTACTGGTGAAATACATCTTTCATTAAATGTTTCTATTTTTGGATACACAACAATCTTGCTTTTGAGGAACACTGATAACAATTGTTCCTTTATTTTCACCAACTCGTAGTTGCCTTTGACTTTCTCGAGGATAAACTTTATCCCGCTCATTTGCTATCTTGAAGTGCCCGCCTAAATATCTAAGAGATCTTTTGAGTTAGGCTTTATTGGTTGGATCAGATAGGATCATCAGGGCATTTTCGATCCTTGATTAACCTTGTCCTTAAGCTTTTAGTTCATTGTTTAAACCATACTTGTGAGAGTAACTGTCTTACGCTACAGTAGCGATATTAGCTGACTCCGCATTAGAAAGTATTAATTAATGCGTGACCATACACATATGATTAGTTCTTATACATAGTTATACACCATTGAGCACTAAACTGGTCGAACAAATAACATCCCAAATCCATACTTAAAACTAACTCAAATCCAAAAGTCTTTTTCAATTCCTAAATCAACCAACTGTGATTTAGATTATGGTGGATGGAGTTATTAGCATAAATTATGAATAAAGGGAGGTAAGTCAACAAGTATTTCATTAAATATTTACAGCAAGTAGATCACATTGGCTGCAAGTGTGAGTGTCAAATGGGTTGACCCGACCCGACCCGAACCCGATAAGGCCTTATAGGGTCGGGTTGATTCGGGTCCAACTTAGGTTATCGGGTTTATCGGGTCAACCCGATAAACCCGATAACCTAATAGGGTCGGGTTAAGGTTTTAATTAGTTCGTTATCGGGTTGACCCGATAAACCCGATAAGCTCTAATGACCCATTAACAAATCTATAATTTTTGAGCTATTTCCTGTTTATTATAGTCTATTAGTCAAAAGTCTTGAACAAATTTATAAATTGCATCTTTTTAATTCATATACATATAGTTGTACAAGGTATCGAGTCAAATTGTTTAGGAACAAAATTATCTCTGTACGTGAACCACATTTTTTAGGTTACCTGTGACAGATTTAGAGATGGGAAATGATTTGCACACTCACTCTTTTGATTGGGACACTCTTCTGTATGCATTACATACTTGTACAGTACTTACTGTGTGCTTTAACTGATTGTACTATTGAGTGTTGTTGATGCATAATCTGGCGCGGATTGGATTCGACGACTCTCCTTGGGCCGTTAGTCGTCTTCTCGAGCCCTGAGTAGACCTGTCAACAAAGAGAACCCGTTAGGAGTGGACCCGAGGCCGTAGCCCCGGGATCCACCTCCGACGGTCAAGTTAGTCATCGATGCGATGTAGCATATATGAGTTAAGTTTAGGGTAACCTGTTATGAGATAATGAATAAGGGGATTCCAGCCATGTATTTATAGGCATGGATTAGGGTTTAGGCGTAGAGTGGGCCGCTGTCTGCCGGGCCTGGCCCATTATCTGGGCGCGGGCCAGACTATACGTCTACAAGCCCCCCAAGTCTAGTGTGACATAGTGCGTGGCTATGTTATGCTAGACTTATGTTCTGTTCATGGCCGCGTAGGCCCAATCAACCATAACGGCATGACCCATGTGTGCGCAACTTGTGCGCACATGGGATGGACCATACTGCGCAGCCCAAATGCGATAGTGCGCACTGGAATTGCGATTGTGATTGTCTCACAATGGTGAAGGTGGATTCCGCATGCTGCATCCTGGGTAAGGGCGTACCTTTTGTACCAGTAGCGATGTAGCATGGTGCGACAGAAGACGTGCTTCTGTGGCAGAAGTGCGTGTTGTCCGCGACAAAAGTGCGCGCGGTGCGCGACAAAAGTGCGCGCGGTGCGCGACAAAAATGCGCGCTGTGCGCGAACATTACATCTACCTTTACAAGCGACAGAGGACGTCTCCCCTGCGGTAAGGTGGTGCGAATATTTAAATCCGTCTTTGTACCGGGCTTGCAATACCTCTTACGTACGATATGCTTCCAAATATACCTGCGTGACGCGTACGGAAATAGTAGTAGGATATACCCTGGTAGCCCCCCAAGTTTGATGGTGCTACTCGTGTAGGAGCATTAAACTTATATATGCAAATCCTGAAAACACTTAATGAAAATATTAGAAGTATATGCCGCGAGTCGCAACATATAAAACTTAATGAAGTAAAATATAAATAGCATGAAGCATAATATAGCACATAGCATATAAGAGAAATTTTCGCTGTACGAATTACACCTATCGTGAGGTTTTATAACTACATAAAAAAAAGTATCGCGTAGCTAATCTGTGAACTCAGTGCGCTCATGGCGATTGATTGTTCTTTTTCTTTTTTATAATAAAAACAATGGTGCGGATGGATGTACCGTGACCGCGACTAATAGTTTTTTTTTTCGCACGCACAGACGCAGATAGATGTATCGTGACCGCATAGACTCTAACGTTTGTGGATGATCGCAGTTGACCACGGCTTTTGTCTGCGTGCGCTCATGGCGATTGACTAGCATCGTGGTGCCTGTATGTAACAGTGCGCTCATGGCGCCAATCTGCGAAGATGTCGTACGCATGGCCTAACGCGGGTAGATTTATCGTGACTGCGTTGTTCGCGGCTAAAAGATAAAGTAGGTCCGATCGTGCGGACTTAGTGCGCTTATGGCATAAGATAAAATCGTGTTTATCCAGTTAAGAGATTTATGTAAAATCTTCTTGATATTTAAAAGATATTGGGATATCTTTTCCGTATATATCTAAAGCAATATATCTTATTTGTTTAGATATGCACAAACAGTGCATATGATATTTGTTCTATAGGCTGCCGTAACTTTTGACCAATAAAAACAATTTAATGTAGCGTGTACAACTAAACAACTTAATGTGTCGTGTACAACTAAACATGTACGAACAAATAAAGAATGAATACCGCATCGGTTGTGTTTTAAAGTTACAGGATTTTGAACTCGATGGTTGCTTTCCGGTGATGTGAGAACACGAAACTTGTCGTAGTCATGTCCCACGGATGGCGCCACTTGTTGATGCATAATCTGGCGCGGACTGGATTCGACGACTCTCCTTGAGCCGTTAGTGGTCTTCTCGAGCCCTGAGTAGACCTGTCAACAAAGAGAACCCGTTAGGAGTGGACCCGAGGCCGTAGCCCCGGGATCCACCTCCGACGGTCAAGTTAGTCATCGATGCGATGTAGCATATATGAGTTAAGTTTAGGGTAACCTGTTATGAGATAATGAATAAGGGGATTCCAACCATGTATTTATAGGCATGGATTAGGGTTTAGGCGTAGAGTGGGCCGCTGTCTGCCGGGCCTGGCCCATTATCTGGGCGCGGGCCAGACTATACGTCCACAAGTGTCCCAATCAAAAGTGTGAGTGTGCCAATCACCTCCCTTTAGAGATGCCATGAATTTTGAAGGTGGTTCTAGCGTATTTGCATCAGTAGGCAGCTTAGTTGTTTTTCACTATTATATAACTTGGTGCTACAAGTGGGAAAACAATGGTAAAAAAAAATGACATAACTGCTTATGGCTACTTGTAATATATTTTGAACTGATTGTTTTTCCGTTATATATTAGTCTCAAAAATAAAAATGTCCTGTAGGTCTTGTTTCTAAAATAATTTCATGTTTACCTGGTATTTTAATAAATAAAGTAAATTGTGGGATGAGATTAGCATGTAACTCGATAACCCGATAGACCCAACCCGATAACCCGCAACCCGATAGACCCGAACCCGATAGACCCGATAGCTTATCGGGTCGGGTTGCGGGTTATTATTATTTTTTTTCAAAACCCGATAGACCCGACCCGGTAATCCGATTGACACCCCTAGCTGCAAGTGTATGAATTGTGTGATCCCAGTTAATTTAAAAAATCTTAAGCGGTTCGCTAGACACTTATTCAAGTAATTACGGAGTAAAAGTCAACCTAAAGATAACTATTATGACAAGGTGAAGGAGATATAACGTACGTGTACATATATCTCCCATCTTTAAATTTAGAACCTTTCTTGCTTTCAGATATAGTATAAACAAGCGGAATTGCCCGCGCGTTGCCGCGGATCGTGTCATGTAAATGATGAATTTACTGGCTCGTCATTCGGCTAAATAAAGTTTCGCAGGCGAATCGACCCAACATAATCAACATAACTCATTTTGACCCAATTTTACACATAACCTGATGCACATCATTTGAAACATCGTCTTTTTATAAAGGGACGTTAACTTTTAAAACGTGGCGTTGATATGTTGTAGCACGAATCCTAGAGTTATAAATCCCTGAATAATATATAAAGTTCGCTACGGAGTAGTCTGCTAACATTTGTATATAAGCGGTCCTGAAAATATTATTTCGAAAACGAAATGGAAGCCACCTTATGAAACTGTATTATGCCATCTTTCCACATCATAAAAAACAACATTGTGGGCCAAGCAATTGCTCCAACTAACTTCCAATTAATCTTGTAACCTTGCAATGGCTTTGCAGCTTTGATCATACCAACATTTGGTGGCTGACTTTTCAAGGAACCCACATTGCGTTAAGTAGTGAGTCTACACTCTTCTAGTCTAGTTGAAGGCCAGACTCGCTTGAAATCTTGTAGTTTTGCCTACTCGGTGAGCAGATTATACATATAATCACATACTTTGTCGATAGTTAATTGTTCCACCTAATCTTGCACTGCTTTTCCTATTGCGTCACCCTGTTAGCCAAAAAAAAAAAAAAAAAAAAAAAGAGAAGACTAATTTAGTTTGAAGATGGAATCATGTTAGTAATGCTCCATCCATCTCAACGAAGAATACAAACTGTTTCTTTTGTTTGAAAGTTATCAATGGAAACTTCAGTAAAAAATGAAAACAATTATCAAATAATTTAAGTAAAAAATGAAAAATGGAAACTTCATGAGGAAAAAAACCTTAGTTGTCAAATTCGGATAATATTCCTTCCATATCATAATTTCACATATGCAATAAGCTAGTTCATTAAAAAAAAATTAACATGAAGTCCAATCATATCATGCAATCCTTATAGAGTTCAATGTCATATGATAAATCCTACCATAGAAAGTTTATTAATCAGATTAAGTTAATATATCATACCCAAAACGGATTAGTATTCTTAATCTTTTATTCTTTATCACTCTATATTAATAACGATACATTTCTTTATCTACAAATCATGGTGGACCAATTAATCCAATAAACTGACAAACCAAGGTAAAAGAACAATATATGTCAATTGAATTGATACCTTATGTTATTTTTTTTCTCTTAATTCGTGACCTGGCATACTAACTTATCGTGTTAAAATGGATAAAACCATAAATATGCTGAAGACATGATGAAAATCTCAGATAGCAGTCAAACATTTATACTGTTGCGTGTTTGGGAAGACCAGTTCACAATAAGATTTTGAGTATATTTCTTTCACTTTCATAGCCAGCTTAACTTATGTTATATCCTATGATTTAAGTTTGATAAGCTAAGAAAAAGGACTTTTCAAAGTCTCTAAAAGCCAGAAAAATAGGCTAATCCAAACGCCCCCTAAACGAACAGTTGGATGAAATGAGAACTCTACACTAATCCTACAACATAATATGAATTTTCAAAATGAAACATAATAGTGATAATAAGAACTTTGGTTACCTGGTTCCCAGTGAAGTTGTTGTTATAGACTCTTGTACGTCACCTCTATCAAGAAATTTAGATTTTACCTGTCATCGCAAATTCTCATGAAGAATTCTCAGTCACTCACAGTCATTTTTCTATTCATGAATGCCACTGCAGCTTGTGCCTTTGTGCAGGGTTTCCTGGCCCGAAGTCGCTTCACCTGACCGATAGACAACACCCCAGCATGTCAGATTATGTAATCACCTTTGTCTCAACTGTTTGAAAAGAAAGAGACGGAAGGATACCGTAAACTTTTCTCATAATGTTGTTGCCATCAGCCAAGGTATCAATAAAAAGCACCGGTAACACATCTGACCTGAACTCCCCTGCATCCAGAAAGCCTATTTTGTTCCACAGTAAAAACATTAACATCAAAATATATATAAATAAACATAACCTTGCATCTTTCATCCTTAGTTTTGGGATTGAAAACTGAAAATGGGTAATTAATTTCTTACTTTTTAAGTAAACCCTTCCTCTTACGTGTTTGGGTAAACCTTTAAACCTGCAAAAATTAGGAAAAAAAGTAGGTACAGTAATCCATTAATACCCAAAAGTATTTAAGAAAATCAGCAAAAGCCAAAAAAATATTAGATCTGATTCACTTTGAAACAAATTAACATACCTTTGGATTGGTCGTTTGAAAAACTATTCTTGTTATGCATACTTTGTGGTAAAGAACAACAACATTTATATCATCAAATGGCACTGCATGACCACGTATCTAATGTAGCGCCATCATAACCTTCATTTTGGAAATTTTTTGGTAACACTATCTGAAATTTTATTTAGGACAGAAGTTTTTAAAATAACGAAGTGGGTAGACTCGACCCAGACTAACAACCAAGATTAACAACATGTATAAACCGAGATGATCATTACCTTGATCATATTAGGATACACCTTTATAGTATTGTAAAGTTTAAGAAAATAGTTTTAGCATGTTATGCAAAATGAGAAGTGGTATATCGGATATATACATGGTAATTCTTATAGAAAAACTTTACATACCTGTAGTTAGACGCCATTCATTAGCGATAGAAAATTGAACTAAAATTTGATAAAAACTATAAACTAAAATCATTTAAGTCTATATAGCATTTCCATAAAACGTTTGTCCTCACCATATTGCCGGGTTTCTCATTGAAAAGCATCAGGCTTAATGCCAAACGAACACAATATATAACAAAACTTGAATTAGGGTATAAGTTAGGCTTAATAATGTTATGCAAACTGAAGTTTTAGTGGGCGTTTGGGGCTGTTATTTTAATTCGGGTCAAAAGAAACTAAACATGAAATATTTTGGCTAATCTCCCAAGGTTCATTCTTGCTATTTCATTTGCTGAAACGCATTTACTAAACTGCATTCGCAGTACTTAACCGTTAATTGTTGTCGGGGTAACACGATGCAAAACTGGAGTTCTCAAATGAATAATATTCACATAAGCTGTTATGCATTCGCAGTACTTAGCCATTAATTGTTGTCGGGGTAACACGATGCAAAATTGCATTCGCGTACCAAGTATTTGTTTTTTATGCCTTTGTGAATTAATACCTAAAAACCAAATTTTGATTTTGATCCAAACAGCTTATGTGAATATTATTCATCAAGAGACATTTCGGTCCAATATTTATTTTGGACAATTTCTGCCTTCAGTGTCTCTTGATGAGCTGCATTCATTCACAAATCACAATAAACAGATACACTATAAGTTGCTTTAATTTATATTTTTCTGGTTTATATATACGATAACATATGTTATAGAAAATGCATATATCTTGGAATCTGTACTTATAAAGCTATTACTCTTTCTTCGAAATTAAAGTTGTTAGCGAAATTTTAGTCCAAGTTTGTGATCAAATTGTTGATAACATTACTAAGGATGACGATATTTACAGTAAGGACTAAAAAGAGAGGCATTTATATTTTGCATATCTATATTAAAAAGCTAGTTGGTATGTCAGCCTTTTTGTGTATAATATTATCTTTTAAATGAGATTTAAACTCTCTGTTGCTACACCTTCAATTTCCTTTCTTGTTCTCTTAGTTCTACCTGCCTTTTCACATTTACCATACCTTTTTGGGTTTAAGTGAGGCCATGGTAAATGTGAAAAGGTATTAATCGTAAATATTAAACGAACCTCATAGTATTGCTAGATGTTTTAAACAACTGCTTATCCATATATCCACCTTCATCCAACTGCAGTACTCATAAGCAATCCTAACAATCCTTAAGACTACTCATCCACTATATCAATACTCAATAACCTGGATCATAACTGATAAGCAATCCCAAACACCACTGAAGACCATATTATTAGAGAAAAATGAAAACTCACCAATATTGACACCGAAATCTTCATTCACCAATTCCAAGAATCAACCTGCATCCATAACCAAAAAACAACAGATCACTCCGAAGGAAAACCACCAAAAATTTTACTTCCGCCAAAATAAATAAAAAAAAAAAAAAAAAAAAAAAAAATACCTACAGAAGGGTATTTGTGATTAGCTCCCCTAACATCTTCTATAAACAAAGGCGTAGTATCAATCCTTTTTTTGATGAGAACTTAGTCGAATAAATCATCTGCAATTCAATAAAAAAATCACTTCATCAAATAAAGTTAAAAAACAGCGAAGATAATCAACGAAATGAAGTAACTTTAAATATTCTTGAAACCAATAATCAAAATAAAAGATTATGTTACCGATTGATGTTCCTTTAATTAGGTTTTAGATGATGTTGATCTGAGATGAATGTGGTGGCTTCTAGAGAATGATAATGTATATTTTTTTTGTTTTGATTATGACTGGAGTTGTGAAACCTTAGTTCAAGAAGCTTCCTCAACAGGAATGAACATGGTGAGGTACAATTTTAGGTAGGCATGGTGGCTTCATATTTACTTGTACAATGTTTAGGTGTGCCAGTAACTGTACGTTTGAGGTGATTAAGGATGTTAATCCTTAAACAGTATAACTCCCAATGTTTGAAAGCCAATGGGCTTTTGACAAAATATCACCCTACCACTATTCGGGCTTTGACTCCGACTAATATGACTTTGTGAACCAATAGGAACGCAAATTACACACTCATTAAGAATTTAAGCTTGGTAATTAGTGTCACATCATGTTTGCCTATTATATATATTTATAATATATAAAGCATTAAGGACTACTAAAAATGGAATCTCTTAAAATTAAGTAATACAAGTTATAAAGATAAAAGTACAAGTAATTAAAACATATTTTCTAACATTTACAAGTTCTTAAGCTAAAAGTACAACTAATTAAAATAGAAATACTAACATTAAATACAATAAATAAATCATTATGTACATAAAATACAATTAATTAACTGGTCAATATATACAATTAATGCAGTTATTAAAACACCCTTACATAAGAAATACTACAAATTATCAAACATATTGTATAACCAACTTAAATAAAAATTCATACATTAAATGTCACTAATACAAATAATAAAGCACATTATACAAATATTCAAGCCCGAACGGGCATAGGGCCAAATGGGCTCGAGCGCGAACGGGCATGGGCCAAACGGGCTCGAGCTCGAACGGACACGAGCCAACGGGCTTGAGCCCGAACGGGCACGAGCTAAACGAAATTCTTGATATCCGTAAATTTATTGTCAAAAAGAACACAATAAACTAAAATACATTATTCACCGTAAAATTATATTTCAGGGTACCCGCCGCCGCAACGCGCAGGTACCTTGCTAGTAGTAAATCAGCTAGGCATTACATCGAAGAAACGTCTGCTGATTATTTAGGTGAGACACTTGAGTATAGTCAGAATTAATATTTTCTTAAGTATGGTTATGTAACAAAATCGCTTTTGGAAGTTTGAAAGAGCTTACAAAGGGCTCATACTTACATTTTGATCTCTATGCATATTATCAGATTCCTATGTTAGGAACTATGACATGCATCTACATATGATCACTCGAGTCAAATTCATCATTTCTAATACATTAATTTATTAAACAATAGAATTCCATCAAACTATGCGTACAAGCTTCTACTACGTACTGCAATTACGATTTGTATATATTTTTCATCCGTACTCATCAACAGGTGTGTAACATTAAGACTGCCTTTAGTCGAAAGAAAACATCCATTATTTTCACATAATTTTTGTTACAATACGTGTTGGTAATCAAAGACGAAACACATAACAAATTAAACAAATAAAGCGAAAATTTTATTCAAATTTATTGAACCAAATACGAAACCAAATTCAATGGTATCAAGTATAAAATTCTAAGTTAAAGGTACAAAGAAAACTAATGTCATTGATCGATCCTTATTTATAAGAAGTCAGTGACATAATTAACAAATTATAAACCGACTCAAATTAGAAAATATAACAAAAACTAAATATCAAATTTACCGAAGGACCCGTATAGTTTAATTCACTTTTCTAACAATCTCCACCATAACTTGAACTCCCCCACATGTTTTAAATCAAATTCAAAACGCTAGAGGAACTATCAAACTCAAGACAACGACCTATTCTCAAAAAACAATATGAAACAAAATCGATCCGAAAAAAATGTTGATGACTTCAAATCAAACGATCAAACGTTAACCTACAAATTCAAAATGGTAAACCAAACCAACAAATTGGCTCCAACAATCTTCAACAAAGTCAATCAAAAAAGGCAACCAACTACAAAAGCCCAACAAAAGAAAATCTAAGTTTTCTAAACTGACAAGTTCCAAACGATGGAACAAACTCCATACGACCTGATTATAATCAAGTCTTCAAACATAAAATTGATCCTCAAATATCAAATATCAAATTCGGGTGACCCACTTATTTGATAAGTATTATGGTCCAACTTCAAACTTATTATCCAAGTATCAGTCAAATTCAAGTTAGTAAATAACTTGACGAACAGGCTCTAATAAACCAAATGCCCCAAATATGATACTTAATAATTCTAATGACCTACTTATATAATAAGGATTATGATCCAAATTCGATAAAAATACTCAAACATCCTAATTGTAGGTTCCTCTTTAAACAAATAGTTACTCAAAATCAGACAAAACAATTAGCACAAATTAAAATCCATTCCAAACAATTTCAGAAATTCAAAATCTTAAGATCAGTTAAAAAACAAAAGCTCTCAAAATTCACATATGAAGGGTATGTTTGGCAAAACTAGTTATAAGTTGTATGCCTGTAAATTGTTAACTGTAAGCTGCAAAGTTGTTAACATGAGCTTCAAGCTATATTATTTTTTCAATAAGAGTGTTTGGTAAATTACCTGTTAACCGTAAAATGACATGAAAGGCCATATCTATAATTGTAAACAAACGTAAAACATAAAAATAATATGATTGGATGGTATATCAGTGTTTTTACATTTTAACAGCTCCAAAATATTTTAAAAGCTTCATAATTCATTTTTTATTTTGGTCCTACTTGTTTAAAATAAAAGCTTAAATTTGATGTATCCAAACGGAGCTACTTATTTAAAAGGAGATATTCTTGTAACAAAAAGCTTATAGCTCCAAAAAAACTTCAAATAAATGCCTATCAAATTGACGATTACCTATTGTTAGTTTCCAAATATGTTGGCCCAACTCTATAAAAGCCAAAATTCAAATTCTAGCTATAACCACCCGTAAAATCTTATCGCTATCATTCCCACTACAAATACCTAAGTCAGGTATTTCACAGGTAAATTTTTGCTTTTTATGTGCATTCATTACCTGCATGACTCTCTAGACCTGCTCACGTATCTACTCAAGCCACATATCTTCACACTCACTCCCGGTATATCAAGCTTAAGATCACAACAACTCCACAATAAGTAATCTATCAATCTAACACACTAAACTTATCACAATATCACAATAAACCCTAATCTAACCCTAATCAAGTCTTATATGTTTACGGTTATCTTTTTAAAACCCTAATTGCTTATATGAACTAGTTTGAAAGTGTTCAAGGCCTATGTATGAGTTACCTTAGGAACAATGGGATATCTTAGCACCCCTAGACCCTAGTACAACCTCTTAGAGCTTAGGTACAAGTTTCTTAAACACAAAACCGTAACTAGGTCATAACTTCCCGGAACTAGGTCTGAACTATCCCAAATCTTTACCATAAGCTACCACCACTTAGTATAAGCTTCTTAGGACTTAGGATTAGTCACTAAACACTCATAGGACCCTAATCTAGGCACTAAACCTGTCACAATTCGCAATTTCAGGTCACTTTCTAAAGCCTTAACATTTTCCATTCACAGAATTTTAATTCATCATTTCACGTAAACAGGGTTTACGGATATTCATTTGACAAGACCGGGTAGGTTAAGTCACAGTTTTCATGAGATATCAACCATAGTGCATTTCACAGACTAAGGCTAGTCTACATTTCATCATAACATCATTTGCATTCTATTCCACTCGTAGGATTTTTATAAATTCAAGTTAAGTATATTTATTTTCTTTAAATAAATATAAACATATGATTATAGTTTTT
>LBNU01001152.1:217470-305040 GCA_014162995.1 Artemisia annua | reverse complement strand
GTTTTGTGTGGAGAGAATTTTCTATGTTTAATTTCACTTGGAAATGGGGTAATTTCTGGCGAACTGAAATGGGTGTTTTCGGAACCTTCTGCCCGTTGGCCTTCGGCAAAACACGAAAGTGTAAGACACACTTTTTGTCTACCGTGCGTAGAATTGGGATTTGTGAAGTGCGAAATGAGGGTGATTTGATTACATCAGTTCTACATTTTTTCTTTTAAGAATGACCAACTTTTTATAAAAAGTTGGAGCTGATGCGTTTTAAGCGAGGTTGTTGGGCTTTTATGGTCCGACGGCTTCCGTTAAAACATGAAGTGCTTAGGTTTGATGTTTTAACATAAAAACTCAGGATCTTGGGTCTTAAAATGGCTAGATGATAGGGTAAAAGTGCAGGTCAAACTTGATGAAAATTTATCTCTGAAAAGGTCATAAAATACTTGCTGATTTTGTTGTTAAAATGAGTTTTTGAGCTTCTTTGAAGTTCGTTTGAAGCTCTCGAAACTTTAACGGATATTATTAATATGGTATAAAATGTCGTAGGTGCCGTTTTGCATGCATAAAATGGTAAGTTCGTGTTTCAAGTCATATAACACATATATCTTTAAAGTGAGCTGTTTGGGATAAAACTCTGGTAAGCTAGCGTTGTCGGGGAATTGATCGATTCTATGGGTTATTTACGGTCTACATATCTAAACTTTCCAGAAATAGAACTCTTAAATAGAACCTTCTAAAAATAAAACTCTTAAAATAGAAAAATTTTCAGAAATGTTGTCTAATAATTACGAATAAGATAGTTCCTAAAAGCTTGATTTTACTTAAATTAGGTCACTACCACAATATGGATTTACTATACTTTATTTATATGACGACTTATGTGTCTTATATATATCTTCATTCTGTCTATAGCGCCTGTATTTTAGGTCGCGGACTAACACTTTCATGCCTTCACTTCTTTTCTTCGTTTGATATTAATCTCACCGTTGTGCTGCTGTCCTTGATTTATTGTGCTTATTTGGGTTGCTCATTCACTTCAGGTGATTTTCATAGCCTCGCCTTTACTTGTTCAATTGTTTATAACCTCGCGAGGGGATACGATGCTAGTTTTACAAACTGAATCAAGTAATTTTTGGTATGCTTGACCGAATACATGATTATAGACATTGGAGGTCTCTTGGCCAATTTAAGTCCCTCATTGAACCGGTGTAATTATGTGGAAAACCGCTAATTTATGAAATATGCATATTGGACATTGACCAGCCTGGCGAATTGGGTAGCCGCCCATCTTCAACGCGTCCATAATTCTAGGAATATATTTCAAATTGGCAAATATTACCCTACCGGGGCAAACGATAAAAGTTGGTTAAGGTTCAGTTTCATGAGCTCTATGTTATAATCTTGTAACCCGACAAGTACCGTCATACTTGTTACCTGATGAATAATACTGTATTCAATTTATTATTACTAAACTCTATGATTCACTTCAACATTATTGTTGAGTTTTAGCATGTTTATCTCAGGTCCGTAAGTAACCTCAGCTTGGATGGGCGCGCAAGGAAAGATTATCGATCAAGATGGCTCATGTTTTAAATATTTATCATGTACTAAAATGAGGAAGACTTTTTATCATCTATGTATCTTTCATTGTAAACCTATTTTGGGACCTCTTGTAAAACTTAAATAACCTTTTAAGGTGTATGTTTATTAAATATTTCTTGTATGAAACTTGTTTATTATGTTTGTACTATGTGATCGATATATAGCACCCCATGTCCCTTCCGCTGCGATCGTGAAAATGGGGGTGTTATAAAAACACCTTGTACATATAAAAGGCCCTCTCCATCCTTGGAGAGGGTTGAACCTTCTCATAATCTATTTTCTTTTTTTTGGTTTTCTCTCAAGGTTCCATCTTCTTTCTCTCTCTAACTTTCTCTCTCTAGATTTCTTTCTTTCTTTTCTCTTGGATTCGATCCATACACACAACCCATACTTGTTATATGATTATTAATATCCTACAATTGGTATCAAGAGCCATGGTTACATCCTAGGGATCGTAGGTACTTGGTTGGTGTATGGTTTGTTTTGGTTTCTACTAGTTTAGGAAGGCTTTACTCTTATTTGATCTTGTTCGTTGTGTTTATTGTGTTTATTCTTGTACTTCTTGGATTAGAGGGGTTAGATTCATCTAGTTTATCAGTTGGTTTGGCTAGATCTTACGTTTGTGAAGTGTACGAGTGATTTTGGACATCTTTCTTGGCAGCGGTTTTCTCCTCGGTAAAAGTTTTCTTGGCAGCGGTTAGTTAGGGGGTTACAGCGGTTTGTGTTAGCGGTTAGTTCACTTTGTCAGCGAACATAACGCTGTACTTTTTACTGTTCCAGCGGTTTGCTACCAGCGGTTTGGTCAATCTGTCTTATAGTGTACCAGCGGCTACTTTTCCAGCGTTTTTCTTTTGTCAGCGGTTATCTTCGCAGCGGCTACCTTTTCAGCGGTTTACTTGTCAGCGGTTTAATTATTCTGCGGTTACCATAGATAGCGGTTACATAGGCAGCGGTTACCTTTCAGCGGTTTGTTTCAAGCCAGCGGTTATCTCATTTGAGTAGTGGTTATCTTCTTGGTTAGCATTATTTTGACACCCCTATACTCTCAATTGTTGTCACTACAATAAGTTAAATCCATGAGTAATCTAAGTATGACAAGCACGTGAGAGAGTGTCATCCCTGAGATTCTCAAACTGTACGATATGGTCAATGAACACAAGAACTCCAACACAACACAACTGACAAATGCTCCTGAACTATATGACAAGGATTCAGTAAGCTCAAACTCTCAAGAGAAAGAGTTCAGTCAGCCACCTGTATCAATCAGTAATGCAAAGGACTGCTCCATTGTATGCTTTCAACAACTTCACTCACACCTCTCGGTACTTTTAGAGGGAACTGAATTCATAATGGGATTCGAACGTGCATTTGCAACACTCTTTGGTCAAGATGTTCAGTTTTTCACAGACACAATGATTCTTAACTTAGATCAACTGCAACAACAACTTGACCAAGGAAAATCGTCCAAAATTGGATCCATGGCTGCCCTTAGTGTACTCAACAAACAACTCCAAGTGTTCATTAATTCGAAATTCACTTTGGATTATGACTACGATAGTCAGATGACATATAAGTGTTTTGCTGATCATACGGGAATTGAGGTTGACACATTCAGAGATACACTCATCCAACTCATGGGTGATGTGAAGAGGTTCATTGAGGAAAGTGCACAATATCTACTTAAGGATGATGACAAGGTGAAGGAAAGTCGGGTACAATTATGTGAGGGTAGTGGTGATTCGGGTAAAACATTGGATGTTGAGTCAGTTGTCACGATATGCAAAGGATTAGAAACTGATAAGATTGACACTACCAGCAGTTCAGTGACATTTATTACACATGACACAAATGCAGATTTCAAAACAGTAAAAGAACAGATGTCGTGTGTTGAAGTACCCCTAACTGAGCATCATAATGTGCCTCCTAATGATCATCTGCATACTGATCAAATCTTACCTACATATGATACTTATTTGTCGGAAAAGACTGATAGCAATATCATGTCAGATTCAACAAATAAGAATCATGAAAGGGGAGAAGGTGATCAGTATGCTGAACATAATGATGAGTCAAATAATATGGTTGATAAAAGGGTTTTTGATGAACTTTCAAACAGATTTTTACAACTCAAAAACCATTTTATTTCTCTTGAGATTGCAATGCAACAAAAGGAAGAAAGTTTTCAAACTAATCAACCTAGTAAAGAACCAGAACTTCCTGACTTTCGTGAATTCTTTATGATTAATGATTTGAAAGCTCAGCTAGAATCGAAAAACTTGACAATCAACAACCTGAAAAACCGTGTTTCTGAGATGTGTGATATGTGTAATGAAGTTAAAGCTAAACTTGTCAGTAGTGAGATTGCACTAGAAATTTTGAGACAAAAATGGCTGAATTACTTTTGGAAAATGAGTCTTTGAAAATGCAATGTAAAAACCTGAATGAGTCTATTAAAGAAAAGAGAACTAAGTCTACTGAACAAACAACCTCTTGGACTAACAAATATGATGATTTCAAAGCACAACTCCAGGAAGTGGGTTTCACATTCACAACAATAAATCATGAGCTTGGAAAAGCAACAGAGAATAGTGTGAACACTAAGTTTGCAAAACCATCAATCTTGGGGAAACCAGTTTTTAAAGAAATAGAAACCAATCAGTTGTTAGACAACCGACTGCATTTAGATCTGAAAGACCAAAATTTTCAAAAACCCGGTTTGCCTCCCAAGTTGTTGTGGAACAAGTTTTGACAATACCAGTCACTACACAATATTTGCCCAATAAAATTGCTTCTAGCTCTGTTACATCTCTTCAAGTAGATTCCCCTGCACCCAGCTTCCTTAGGATTAGTTCGAAAACAGTGTCAAAACCAAGCATCAAAATTCTATATTCTTATGACCTGTGCAAGAACTATGATCTAGAAAGGGCTAGGAAAAGAGCGCAACTGCATAAGGATGGAATCTTAGGCTCACAACCTCTTTTGATGCCTACTGGTTTAGAGAAGAACACTGCTAAGTCTCAACCTGGTATGCCTTGGAGTTATAGAAAGTCATCTTCTCTGCATAAGAAGCTAAATAATCCTAGTTTTTGCCTAAAGTGGATACCAACTGGTAGAATTTTTAAGCATGTTGGACTTAAGTGGATACCAACCAGTAAGGTGATTACTAATGGCAATCCCATGGCTGGCCGTGAAACCCCGAAGGGTTTGGATACTGTTGTCTCTAACCCATATACACGCAATCAAGTTTGTGATAATGCAGGAAGTCCGTAGTCAGGTGCAAGAACTTCTAACATCTGCCATACAAGAAGGCACAAAACATGGAGGCCAAAGATACTCCAATCTCCAATGCTGGGATATTTTACACCTCATCCTTGATGTACCCCTTTCCATGACTTCTGAGCACCTCTACTCAGGACTCGGACTTTCACTGCCCTAAAAGGAATTACCAGAAGTGCTCATTCCTCCCGTACACTTGTGCATGTTTTTCTTCAATCAATGCACTCTGATATTTTAATCAGGTCATTGATTGAGGGGGATAGGAGACTTTGAGATCTGCTTTGCTTTTTATTTTTATAAATTTCCTGGATATCTCTTGTGTGCATAAGTTATCTGATTGTTGTAGTCTTGCCTTGTGTATGTGTTTTGCTAAGTGCTTATGCATATATACCTATGTTTAGTTGCTTGCATAATTGAAGGACTTGTTTTGCCATTATTAGAACTTGTGCAGCAGTTAGAGTAGTAGAAGGACTTGTTTGGTATTTTTGAAAACCTTCCATGTACTATTTATATGACCAGCGGTTAGATCATTCTCATTAAAAGTTATTTGCAAACAAAACTCTCTCTCACTATAACCTTCGATCTAACCGCTGCTACTTATTCTCCATTCATTGTTATATGCTAAGAATTCTTGGTACGTTTTAATGCTCAATCTGTGTCCCTTTTATATCTTTCCTTAGCCATAACATGTGTAACTTATTTTTTTGAGATATTGCTAATTGACTGTAGGGTTCGTGGCATCTTTCTGTTTCGTGATTCATAGGTTAGCATTCGATTGTTCGTGTTTTCCTAGGCACATTGTTTTGATACTTCTTTATCCTAGTACGTGTGCCTATATGCTATCCCTTCTCGTTTTTATTCGTTGTGTTAGCAGTATGGTGTTGATGGTTAGTCGATTGGTTGTCATATGGTTAGTTAGGCATTTCGTTACCTTTCCTAGTGGTTATGACTGTGTGTCTTTGAGTTTGCTTTGTATGCCTTATTATAGCTTATCTATTTGGGTTGTCTGGGAATATTCTGGTCTATGTTCTTGGTAGCGGTTTCTTAATGTTCTTGATAGCGGTTAGCTTACCAGCGGTTAGTGGTTTCAGCGGTTTGTTGTATTAGCGGTTAGTTTACCAGCGGTTAGTTTACCAGCGGTTAGTTTACTAGCGGTTAGTTTTCCAGCGGTTAGTTTACCAGCGGTTAGTTTAACAGCGGTTAGTTTAATAGCGGTTAGTCTACCAGCGGTTAGTTTACCAGCGGTTAGTTTTACCAGCGGTTAGTTTTTCCAGCGGTTAGTTTTACCAGCGGTTAGTTTTACCAGCGGTTAGTTTGTGTAGCAGTTAGTTTGTGTAGCGGTTAGTCCTTCTAGCGGTTAGCCTTTCTAGCGGTTAGTCTTTCTAGCGGCTTGTATTTCTAGCGGTTTGTTTCTTCTAGCGGTTTGGTTTCCCAGCGGTTTATTAGTATAGCGGTTATCTTGTGTGTCTTGGTTTATGCTATTGCTTTTAACTCTTCTCGTTGGGTGTTTGCCTTGACTGTGTGACTATTTATGCATGCTCTAACTATCACACCCTTCTTGGTTCTTCTTGTATGAATTTTGGTGTATGCAGAACATAATGATTGACTCTCACACTCAAGGATCCTCAGCCACTCCATCTACTGTACCCTCACGTACAGATGACGAGATCTTGCCTTACCAAGATTGGGTTGCAATTGGGAAAAGTAACTGCTATCTCAAAGCCGAAAAGCCGCAGGATCATCATATCCTCAAATTTGCTATGGATATACTGAAACAAACTACCTTTTTCCGAGCATTCACCGCATCATCAACCATTCCCTCAATCTATGTACAACAATTCTGGAACACCATCCGGTATGATATTTATAACACCCCCATTTTAGGATCGCAGCGGAAAGGGACATGGGATGTTATTTATCAGTCATATAGTACAAGTATAGCAAACAAATTCAAAACGAAGATGTTTTTAATAAAAGTTTACATTAGAAAGTTATCAAAGTTTCACAAGAGGTCCCAAAAGGTTGACATAGTTTAGAAATACATAAGATAATAAAAGTTTAAGTCACTTATTAAGTGAAAATTTATTAAACATGAGCCATCTTGATGATATTCATTTCTTGCGCCGCCCATCCAAGCTGAAGTCACTTACGGGCTTGAGATAAACATGCTAAAAGTCAACAATAATGTTGAGTGAATTCATAGAGTTTAATAAGTAATAAGTTGAATACAAGATTTCAAGTTTAAAATACGATGAGCTACGTTGTTATACGCCCATAATTAAGTTGACATGTAATGCATATACAAGTCAGGAAATCTGATTATAGTATTGAGATTATGAAACCGAACCTTAACATAGATATTGTGCCCCGAGAAGGTAAAAATTGCCATTTACCCCATTTCTCAATATTATATGTCCGTAACCCGAACAGGCTTATTAAGCCAAATATGCATATTTATAATACTAGCGTTTACTACTCAAGTAATTAATGGTTCATGGTAGGGACTTAATTGGCAAGAAGCATTCAATATCTATAGTCATATAACCGGGTCCAACATATCAAAAACTACTTGTATTCAATTTGTAAAAACTAGCATGTATCCCCCTCGCGAGGTTTATAAAACATTTAAGTAAGTAAAGGCGAGGCTATAAACTCACCTTAAGTAGTGGAGTGAAAGAGCACGAATAAAGACAACCGAAGAATCGAATCGAACTAGAAAGGACCTATAACAAGAAACGTGTCTAAGTGAATGCTAATTTAATAAGAGATTGAATGCACATTATTATACTTGGTTCATACAACCAAGGGATTATACTAAGGGTTTTCACAAGTCATATGTTCATGGTTCCCAAAATTAGCAAGTTCCCGAGTTGTTTTACCCAACACATTTTCTTAGTTTTACTAGTGGCTGAAAACTTTCCCCGACTTCCCAAAATCACTACTTGCAAACCGAATGTCCAAATTTTAAGTTCTTTATATCCATAGTTTCCTTTAATGTCCCTAGTGTACTGTAAAAATAAGTATACTCAAAAATTTGCAGGTCTAACCACTTTTTATAAATTTTCTTTACAGACCTGTCCTAAAGAAAAGTGTGACTGAATTTTACGGCTTACCGTATTGGCCGTCATTTGAAATCTAAAGGTCCTATGAAGGTGAGGCCAATTGGAGGTGATAGCTCTATTTATCTAGTACAGGTTACATATTTAGTTTTCAAAAAGTTATGGAGCAAAACTTGGTTTAACCCCCGTTTGCCAACAGCATACAGAATCTTACCCTTTTTACCATAAAATTCATAGTTTAATCATCCTAACACTTCTGTTGGGGTATAAAGATCAAAGTACTGTTGGACATCAAAGTGCTGCTAAAGTGTTAAAATCAAAGTACTGCTCATGATCAAAGTACTGCTCGTTGGATAAAGTCAAAGTACTGCTAAAGGATAAAGACTGACGATATTAGAGATTAGTTTAAGGAATATTATGTATAAGTCTAGAATATTCTAAATTAGAGTTAGTTTACTTGTCATACAAGTATTGTAAACCGACTAGGGTGGTTTTCCTTGTGCCTATAAAAGGATCCTAGGTCAACATTAGAGATATACGATTTTAGAGAAAAGCTAAAATACGATTTTAGAGAAAAGCTAAAGTTCGATATTAGAGATATTAGGGTTGTTTGTGAAGTCTGTATTCGATAAGTAGATTCAAGTGATAATATAAGCGTTGAAGTTTATTGTTCTTCTTAGCTTTGTTAAGTAAATTCCACATACTTTAACAGAGTTATTCAGTGTTTCATTATTAGTAGTTTAGGATTTATCCAAGACTGCTAAACCCTTTTACAAGCTATATTAAGTAGTTTGGTCAGAGTATAACGATCCAACAAGTGGTATCAGAGCCAGGTTGGAAACTCTGATTAAGAAGAAACCCTAAACCTAAACCAAACCGATTTTCTAAACCAACCCTACAAGATGTCGACTCCTGAACCTACACCAATGCCATCCATCACCACTGTCAGAATTCCTATAGTCAAGAAGGGTGAATATGATCTATGGAGCATGAAGATGAGGCAGTACATTGCTATCACAGACTTTGCACTATGAGATATCATTGTCAATGGCAATCAGGTTATTGAAGAACCTGAACAAGTTCCTGGACAGCCTAAACCACCTCAGCCACAATTATCTGCCATTGTGAAGAGGAATCAAGACAAAGCTCTCAACATACTACTGTCTGCTATACCTGATGGTCACCTACTCAAGTTTCATAATGCTAAGGATGCAAAACAACTATGGGCTTCTATCAAGACAAGATTTGGAGGTAATGATGCTTCCAAGAAGATGCACATAAGTTTGTTGAAGCAACAGTTTGAAACCTTCACTGTTGGGGAAAGAGAAGGGCTTGATGCTGCCTATGGGAGATTTCAAAATCTTCTTAGTATGCTAGAGATACATGGTGTAGAAGTTTCTACTGAAGATGCAAACTTGAAGTTTCTAAGGAGTTTGCAATCCATCTGGCATGTCATTGCTACTATGATTAGAGGTCAACCTGATTTGGCTACTTTGGACTTTGATGATCTATACAAAAACTTGAAGGTGTATGAGCATGAGATGAATGGTAAATCAGGTTCATCATCCAACAATATTGCTTTTCTGTCTTCTGCTAAGACAAGCAATACTTCCACTAAAAGTACTGCTTATCCTGTTCAAAGTACTGTTGGTGATGTTTACACAACTATGTCCACTACCACTTCACCACCCTCAAACAACATCAATCTTGAAGAGATTGACATCAGATGGCAAGTTGCTATGATTACTGCCAGGATCAAGAAGTTCATGAAGAAAACAGGAAGAGGCAATGACTTCAAAGCCAAACAGGGTATAGCATTTGATAAGTCTAAGATTGAATGCTTTAACTGTCANCCCTCAAACAACATCAATCTTGAAGAGATTGACATCAGATGGCAAGTTGCTATGATTACTGCCAGGATCAAGAAGTTCATGAAGAAAACAGGAAGAGGCAATGACTTCAAAGCCAAACAGGGTATAGCATTTGATAAGTCTAAGATTGAATGCTTTAACTGTCAAAAGACTGGTCACTTTGCAAGGGAATGTAAGTTTACCAAGTATCAAGCTAACAAAATGATAGAGAAACCCAAGGTTGAACTCAAAGAGCTTCCTGAACCAAAACCAAAAGCTTTTGTGGCTCAAGAAAACTTATCAGAGGTAGAATGGAGTGCTAAATTTGATGATGAACCAGTCACTCTCTCTATGGTTGCAATGGAGGAATATGATTGGAGCACAGCTTTTGATGAGGAACCAGGATGTACTGCTTTGGATTCTACTGAAAATCTTGGAGGCTTTGATTGGAGCATGGAGAGTGAAGATGCACCTATTTTGCTGGCTTTGGTTGCTACTACACCTACTTCACCTACTGCTACTGAGGTATGCTCTAAGTGTAATGATGTTTATCAAAAGGTCCTTAATAACTATGTGTCTGAAAAAGATAAACATAATAAAGCTAGGTCTGAAGTCCTAGGTTATCAATTGACCTTAGAGTCCTTAGAAGCTAAAATTATTACTCATGAAAATAATGAAGTAGCTTGGGCAGAAAAATATCAGCAACAGGATTATCAGTTAAAGTTAAGTGAATGGAAGTTAGGATGTAAGGTGTCAGAATTAGAAAAGATGACTAAGGAAAGAGATGATTTGTTAGAAAAACTTGCTAGTTGGAACAAAGCTGGTCTTTCACATGTTAGTTTCTGTGAAAAGCAAAGAAGAGCAAATGATACAACTGGTCTAGGTTATGGTATTGAATATAGTAGCTCAGATGAGACCACACCTAGCCCTAAGGAAAAAGTTAATTCAGAAGAAATTTCAACTAGTGAATTTGAAACTTGTTCAGAAGAGAACACATCTAGTGATGAGGAACCCGTAAGCCCAACACCTCCTGAATTTAAGAAAGATGAAGGGTATCATGCTGTTCCTCCCACCACTGGAAGTTTTCAACCCCCTAGGAAGGATGTTTCTTGTTTTGGAGTAGACAATCTAGAGTTTAGGAATAAGCTTAAGTGTCAAACTGATTCAAGTTCTCCTAAGGTAAAAGTTGAGATTCTTAAGAATCATGGGAATACTAGGGATTCAGGGAATAAAGTCAATGATAAGAGTTTTTCTAAACCTTTCTCAAAACCAGCAGTATTTTCTCAATTTACTCAAAGGACTGCTAGTCACTCAGAGGTCACACTGGTCTTGGCTATAAACTTCAAAGAACAGGATTTGGGTCAATGAATCAAAAATTATGCTTTGTTTGTTATAGTCCTAATCATTTGATAAAAGATTGTAACTTACATTCAGACTACTTAAGTCAATACCCAAAGACTAAATTTGCTCAACATAGACCAACAGAGACAAAACCAGCTTCACACAAACCAGTTTGGAATTATTCAAGTATGTTAACTATAGTAACTTTACCAAACCATATAGGTACCCTCAACAGAAAAGATCTTTTTCCTAACAACCAGTACCTATAGGTCGTACTTTTCAAGGTACTGGTAAACCACAAACAGTATTCTCTCAAAGTACTGTTAGGAGATTTTCACCCAATCAAGGCACTGCTTATATAAGACCAATTGTTTCAAATCGAGCCCCTGGCCATGATACTAATTCTTACAAATCTAAGAGGCCTAACAAAAGAGTACCCAAAACACAGACCTCAACCAAAAAAGTTAAAACTATGTGGGTCAAGAAGGAAAGTACTGCTGGGGACCAACCAGTATTTTCAGAATGTGTGGGTGGAAAAGAACATGATGTTGCAAAAGAAAGTTGTTTTTCTAACAAAGATCAAGTTTTTGAACAAAAGAAAGTAATTGATCATGTTTTCAAAGATAGTGGAAATTACATACTTAAAGAATTTAAGTATGTGACTCCAAAAGGGGAACACAAGTCAGTAATGGCTTGGGTTCCTAAAAGAAACTAACTTTCTTATCATTGTGCAGGGCAACCCAGAAGAGGAGCTTAAAGATCATTTGATTGTTGATAGTGGTTGCTCTAGAAGCATGACAGGAGAAAAGGAGATTCTGTCAGATTTTAAGCCATATTTTGGAGGAAACGTTCCATTTGGGGATGATGCTACTGGAGGGAGAATTACTGGCAAAGGAACTATCAAAATTAGAAAGATTGATTTTGAGAATGTTAGTATGTGAAGGAGCTNCCAGAAGAGGAGCTTAAAGATCATTTGATTGTTGATAGTGGTTGCTCTAGAAGCATGACAGGAGAAAAGGAGATTCTGTCAGATTTTAAGCCATATTTTGGAGGAAACGTTCCATTTGGGGATGATGCTACTGGAGGGAGAATTACTGGCAAAGGAACTATCAAAATTAGAAAGATTGATTTTGAGAATGTTAGTATGTGAAGGAGCTTAAGTTCAATCTCTTATCAGTTTCTCAGATCTGTGACAAGAAGTACCCTATCTTGTTCACTGATACAGAATGTTTAATTCTCTCACCTGAGTTCAAGTTTGAAGATGATAAATTAGTAGTCTTGAGGGCACCAAGGACCAATGATGTGTACAACATTGATATGAAGAATATCCAAGCTACTGAGAAAGTTACATGTTTGGTAGCTAAAGCATCAGTTGAAGAAGCACATCTATGGCACAGAAGACTAGGTCATGAGAAATTCAAGAACATAAACAGGTTGGTCAAAGGAAATCTGGTTAGAGGTTTACCTTCCAAAACTTTCAAGACTGATCAATCATGCTTGGCTTGCAAGAAAGGTAAACAACATAAAGCTTCATGTAAGAAGCTTGGAGAAAGAACTGTTAGAGAACCTTTGGAGCTGTTGCATATGGATTTGTTTGGACCTGTTTCTGTTTGAAGCCTAAACAAGAAAAAGTACTGCTTAGTTGTGACAGATGATTGCAGTCGTTTTAGTTGGGTCTTTTTCTTGGGATTTAAAGATGAAACGTTTGATGCCATTCATGATTTGATAATATCCCTGGAAAATCAATTAAGACTCAAGGTTAGAGGCATTAGATGTGATAATGGGACTGAGTTCAAGAACAAGCTTATGGATGATTTTTGTGCTAACAAAGGAATCAAGAGGGAATTCAGTATTGCCAGAACTCCTCAGCAGAATGGAGTTGCAGAAAGGAAGAATAGAACTTTGATAGAAGCAGCAAGAACTATGCTTGCAGACTCTCTCTTACCTATTCAGTTTTGGGCTGAAGCAGTAAGTGCTACTTGCTATATTTTGAATAGAGTTTCTATCACCAAACCTCAGATGAAGACACCTTATGAATTGCTGATGGGCAGAAAACATAGTATAAGCTTTATGAAGCCTTTTGGATGTCCTCTTACCATCCTTAATACCATTGACAATTTGGGAAAATTTGATGGCAAGTCTGATGAAGGATATCTATTGGGTTATCCTACAAATAGTAAAGGTTTTCGGGTGTACAACAAGGTTACTAAGAAGGTTCAAGACTGTCTTCATGTTGAATTCCTTGAAGATCAAACAAATCAAAGAGGTAAATGTCCTGATTGGATGTTTGACCTTGATGTNCCTTAATACCATTGACAATTTGGGAAAATTTGATGGCAAGTCTGATGAAGGATATCTATTGGGTTATCCTACAAATAGTAAAGGTTTTCGGGTGTACAACAAGGTTACTAAGAAGGTTCAAGACTGTCTTCATGTTGAATTCCTTGAAGATCAAACAAATCAAAGAGGTAAATGTCCTGATTGGATGTTTGACCTTGATGTATTGACTCCTTCTATGAACTATGTGCCTGCTAGGGGGGATAATCAAGTTGTTCATAGTTCATGGTGTCAATATTAGTCCTACAGATGATGAAAAGGACCAATGTACTGTCAATGAAAACCAAGGTACTGGTGATGACAAGCAAGATACTGTTGACTCAACCACAACAGTCTCTGATGAAGATCAAGCCATACAAGATGAACTAAATAGGATGCTCTTTCAAGAAACACTTGCAAAGTCCTATGAAGATGATCTAAGACGAGCTTATGAAGCAGAAAAGACAAGGGAATAATCTAAAACTTCATCTGATAGCATTTTGAACAACAGTACTTTGGATTCCAGTACTTTGAATCAAAGTACTGCTGCTCAAGATGAAAGTACTTCTGTGGGAATCAAGACAAAGACTTGGACAAATACTGATGATTGGCCTGGTCCATCCATGCATCCATTTGAAGAATCAGATGATGAGTTGCAAGATGAAGGAATTTTTGGTGAACAAGGTCCTGATCTCACAAATTTGGAAGATGATCTTACTGTACAAACAACTCACACTTCTAGAGTACATAAGAATCATTTTACAAATAAGATTATTGGTTCTCCTACTTCTGGTGTTCTTACAAGGTCAAAAGCTAAAAGCATAACTAAGCCTCATAATGCTTTACTTAGCTTTATTTATAAACAAAAAAGGTTGAATCATAAGGATCAACAGACTTGTTTATTTGCTTGCATATAGAGCCACGTTAGGCATTTGCTGACATATAGAGCCACGTCAGCTTTCATGTTCGGCCACCAATAAAGTTTCTTCAAGTCATGATACATCTTATCAGCTCCAGGATGGATAGAGTATTTTGATTTATGCGACTCATGCATAATCAACTCACGAATTCCCCCATATAGTGGTATCCAACTCCTTTCTCCAAAACATAAGATTCCATCCTTACGCTTTACGAAACCATTCTTGCTCTCTACCATCCCGTAGATGTTTTCGGCTGGTCGATTTTCATCCTTTAGCGCTTCAGCTTGAGCGGCTAATATCTGAGACGGTAGTGGTGAGTTGATCGTCATTCCCAGGGATCTAACTCTCAACGGCGGAATTCTCTCTTTCCTGCTAAGGGCATCTGCCACTACGTTGGCTTTCCCGGGGTGATAACGGATCTCGCAATCATAATCGTTAAGTAACTCTACCCACCTACGTTGTCTCATATTCAACTCCTTTTGATTCAAGATATGCTGCAAACTCTTATGATCCGTATACACGACGCACTTGGTGCCATATAAGTAGTGTCTCCAAATCCTAAGGGCAAACACTACGGCTCCTAACTCTAAGTCATGCGTGGTGTAATTCTTCTCGTGCTTCTTAAGCTGTCTAGAGGCATAAGCTATTACCTTCTCTCGTTGCATCAAAACTGCTCCCAAACCTTTGTGTGAAGCGTCGCAATACACGACAAAGTCTTCACTACCTTCAGGTAGGGCTAGTATAGGCGCACTACACAGCTTTTCTTTTAGCAATTGGAACGCTTCCTCCTCCTTTTCTCCCCATTCATACTTAACACCTTTTTGAGTCAACTTAGTTAGCGACTTGGCTATCTTAGAGAATCCCTCAATGAATCTCCGGTAATAACCCGCTAGACCTAAGAATTGACGAACTTCTGATGGGGTTGTTGGAGCGGTCCATTCTTTAATGGCCTCAATCTTCGAAGGATCCACATGTACTCCTTCGCTATCTATCACATGACCCAAAAATTGCACCTTTGGAATCCAAAATTCACACTTCGAGAATTTGGCATACAGTTGCTCTTGCCTCAACAACTCCAAAATAATTCTCAAATGCTCCTCATGTTCCTCCTTACTCTTGGAGTAGATTAGGATATCGTCTATGAATACTATCACCAACTAATCCAAGTACGGCTTACACACACGGTTCATAAGATCCATGAACACAGTAGGCGCGTTGGTTAAACCAAATGGCATCACTTGGAACTCATAATGTCCGTATCGAGTTCTAAATGCAGTCTTAGGGATATCTTCTTCTCGAACCCTAAGTTGGTGGTATCCTGATCTCAAATCTATCTTTGAATAAATTCTCGACCCTTGAAGCTGATTGAATAAGTCGTCGATCCTAGGCAAAGGGTATCAGTTCTTGACAGTTAGCTTATTCAATTCCCGATAGTCGATACACATTCGAAACGATCCATCCTTCTTCTTCACAAACAACACCGGGGCTCCCCATGGTGACGAACTTGGTCGTATAAATCCCTTCTCCGTCAACTCCGTCAATTGCTTTGACAATTCTTCCAATTCAGAAGGAGCGAGCCGATAAGGTGCGCGAGCTACAGGAGCAGCGTCAGGCATCAACTCAATCTGAAACTCTACTTGTCTTTGAGGCGGAAGTCCAGGCAATTCGTCTGGGAACACATCCGGAAAATCTCTAACAACGGGCACATCATCAATACTCTTCTCGCACTTCTTCTTCTCTTATACTTTCTTGCTAGAAATTTGAGCCATAAAAAGGTAACAACCTTTTTCGACTAACTTTGGTATCTTGGTACAAGAGATGACACTCAACCGGGAAGGATATCCACGGTCGCCTCGATCTCCTTGTATACTCAATAACTCCTTGCCATAAGGCACTCGCACAACCTTCTCGTCGCATACGATATTCGCCCGATACTTAGACAACCAATCCATCCCAATAATGACGCCAAAACTTCCTAGTGTGACTGGCAACAGGTCTATATTAAACGGGCGGTTAAGGAAATTCAATGTGCATCCACGTATAATAGTGCTTATTCTCTCAATATTTCCATTGGCTAACTCTACATCATAGCCAGTTCCTAGAGGCATCGGGGCTATTCCTAATAGAGGCATAAAAGTAATGGACACAAAACTTCTATCGGCACCCGTATCGAAAAGTATGGAAGCATAGCGATTGTTGAGAAGGAACGTACCCGTGACGACGTTCGGATCCTCCCTGATCTCCTTGCCAACCGCGTACACTCTTCCTTGAGCTGCTTCCACTTCCACTTTCACTTGCGGAGCTTCAATAGCTTGCGTAGCACAATTACCTCCTGCTCCTTGGTGTCCTTGATGATACCCCACATTTCCATTACTTCGGTACCCCCGATTTCCTCCATTCCCAACATTACCAATAGCCAATGACTCACGACTCTCGTTTCTGTAGTGTCCCTTCTTACCACATCCAAAACAGGTGATATTTGCCTTCCAATCATTTCCTGGTGCAACCTGCGCCATAGCCAGGGGTCGGGATCTACAATCCTTAGCAAAGTGTCCTGGCTTAGCACAATTCCTACATATCTCACCGCAACGTCCTTCATGATGATGGTTGCATGATCTGCACCATGTCTTGTTCCCTCCAGGGTTCTTCTTCTCTCCATTACCCATAGCATAAGCCTTAGCAGTCTCCTATCGCTTGTTGGGCTTGTCATGTCCCTTGGCATGGTCATTCCTCTTCCTCTTATCTTTCTTCCCTTTCTCAGCATTCTCCAACATGATGGAATCCACCAGAATCTGAGCTAGTGTCATAGCCTCATGCAGATTTGCAGGCCTTGCTGCAATCACATCATTCCTTGTTGCTAGAGGCAAACCATCCGTGTAACGCTCAATCTTGAGGGCTTCAGTCTTGACCATGTCGGGGCAAAGCAACGACAACTCTTGATATCGACGGTTGTAAGTCGTCATATCATATCCCTTCACTTTATGGTTCCAAAACTCAATCTCCAACTTCTTGATCTCATTCCTTGGGCAATAGGTCTTAACCAAAAGCTCCTTAAGTTGCTCCCAAGTCATACCATATGCAACTTTGTCTCCAACATACTTACGATAGTTATTCCACCAAGTCAACGCTTCGTCCTTAAAAGTGAACGTTGAGAACTTCACTTTCGCATTCTCAGCACAGTTACTGACGGTAAACACCGACTCAGTCTTTTCTATCCATCTCACCAAGTACATAACTCCTTCAGTTCCACAAAAGTCGATAGGGCCACAAGTACGGAACTCTTTGTAGTTACAACCAGGCGTTCGGATAGGCAGTGGAATTTCAGCAGAGGTATTGGAGTGATTTGATTCCGCTAAGAGTGCGGCAACACGCTGATTCACGAGCTGATTGATCATATCCTGATCGACCATAGGAGTGTTAGGTGGAAAGTGACCATTGTCACCCTAAACTTCAACATTCGGGTTTTGGGCATTGTGATTGGTGGCGTCATGGTGATCGGGTGTGGGAGTTTCAGCATTTCGTTGAGGATGTCGTCCTCGACTACCAGTAGCAGCCACAGCATGGCTAGTTCGAGTAGATCTGACAGGGTTTCGTCGTGGAGCCATCAATCTGAATTCACGACACAAGTTTCCATAAAATTCCCACAACACAGACATAACGTCCGATAGCAGAGTCAATAATCAATAGATAGAATATCAATGGAATACCAATCACAATTATGCCACAACCCATAGAATATCAAAATACGAATACGAAAGGCACATTCATTCATAAAGAAAACGAGTCGATACATTGTTTCAAACACGATAAAGTAGATAGATAGCAACAATCCAAAAGATAAAACCAAAGGAAAACATGAACACAAAACGGTAGAATAAACTAGCTTTTCTAACCAAGGACTACTCGGTTTAGAAAGCAACGCAACGACATCCGATGACAACTCTAGCCACGTCCCTGGCGAAGAACTCTGAGCTCGTCCTGCAGACTCTTCACCTCTCTCCACACAGAAGCAATCCCAACACTATGGGTCTCCTGATCCCTCTTGCGGTCAGCAACCTCTCTCTCCAGATCTGCCGATCTCCCCCATAGTTTCCTATCCGCATCCCTAGCGGTAAGGAAACCCCTCTGAAGGATCTCCAACTGATCCCGCAGATCTGACAGGTCACCCCTCAATACCCTGATCCTACCAAGTACAAAACCCATGTCATCCCTCAGATCATCTATCGTCCTAGCAGACTCATCTCCCATCTGCTCAATCAAGGCACTAATCCTCGCACTCTGCATCCTCAATGTATCCCAAACTCTCCCAAGTTCCCCATACTCTGCCGCCTCTGACGAAACTACTGACGGCACATCCGATCCAGGTGAGAGGGGAGGTACATCCATCTCAGCTGGTGGTGGAACAAAGGGTAAAGGTGAAAATGGTGGTGAATCCGGCTCATCCGAATGGGCAGAATGAGCGGGGCTCTGAGCTGGATCAATAGCATCATCAGGTACATCCTCCTCCTCCTCCTCCTCAGGAGGGTCTACATCCTCATCCTCCTCCTCCTCCTCCTCGGGAGGGTCTACATCCTCATCCTCCTCATCCATGTGAGGATCAGCATCCTCATCCTCCTCGGAGTAGGACTCCATAAGCCTACGCCTCTGAGAGGGCGAACCAATAGGTGATGAAGTCGGTGATCTCGAACGACGACATAATAACAAGGTGGGTGATGATGACAGAAGAGAGTGAGCATGAAGCTGAATAGGCGGTGATAAGGGTCGTACTGACATACAAGCTGTAGTGCGATAAGGAAATCGCGGAGTCTGAGCTCATGCCAGCACCTGATGTAAAGTAAGCTGTCGCGAAGAGCTGGGGCGATCAGCTGATGAAGCAGGTAGCTGCGAAACAGATGGAGTATGTGGGCCTGAAGTGGCCGATGATGAAGAAGCAATAGCAGAATCTCGGACGATCATGTAAGGATCATCCCGAGCTGGAAGAACCTGAGTCCGTGCTGGTCCAAATGGATCAACAAGGATACTCTCGAATACATCAGCGATAGGCGAAGGCATGTCTGTGACAACGGTATAGGGATAGGTGTAAGAGTTTCAAAATAAACCGAACGCGCATCTAACGTAAACTCAACGATATAGTTTCTAAAATCAAAATACCGCATTACTCTAATCACGTATAAAATCATAAAAACCGCTTAAGTCAAATCATCATAATAACCAAAACTCAATACCCAAATAATTTCTCAAAATATATACCATGTCAAATCAATAAATCAAGACTATCGCAATAATCATAGTGTAAAATTCCAATCTCAACTTAAGTTCTCGCATCTATCTCAAAATAATCATTTCATAAATTCATATCGTTTCAAAACTTATCTTAAAGGAAGACTTCGGCTTGGCAGCTGGCAGGCGTTGGTCGAGGATCGATTTTTTTTTTAAATATGGTTATAGTTTAGGTTTAGTATGTACCTAGTTCTCTATAACCTTGGCTCTGAATACCAATCTGTAACACCCCCAAAATTCGTACAGCGGAAGACTTACAAGCTTTCGGGGTGCTACGCGAATTGATACCGTCACAAGTATAGATAATAAGATAGCATAGATATTAATGTAAACCAAAGTCAATAAAAGTCAAAGTTTACATAAATCCATGGTTTTTAGAAAGGTAAGCCCAAAATAGATAATAGAAAAACAGGTCTTTATAAAAGTAATATTAGAGTTTCCCTCGATGTCTCAAACCAAGCCAAGATCCATGCCACATTGCCGTCGTCCAAGTAGTGAAAGCAAGACTTCTAATTACATGAGATATACATGCTTAAAAAGGTCAGCTTTCGCTGGTGAGTTCATAGGTTTAAAGTAAAATCATACGGGACCTGAAGAATTTTAGCGCTATGTGTAACTAGAGCAGGCATAGACATCACCAATCCAACCTCATCATAATCGCAATCAATAGTTTATCATCTTAGGCTAGATGAATGGTCATAGTGAGCAGGCCCCTCAACGGTCACTAGTTAGGCTACAGCAAGGAACCACCCATTACTGCCCCGAATCTAGGCCGCAGCATAGTCTATTCCAAACTAGGGTCAAAACGCCCTAGCTCTAGGTCAACGTCTACTTTCGTCTATCCTAAAACTAGTCTACACAATAGCAAAACGAAGTAGTAGCAGGTCCAAGAAAACGGCAGCATGTTTTCTCCCCCAAATTTAGGAAAACCATTAAAAATGCGAGTAAAAAGTGGGGCTATGAAACTCACCTCAAGTGTAGCAAGCAGAAATCAAGATAGATACGTAATAGCAAAAGAAAGCAAGGCTAAGACTTCACAGCTACTATGACTTGGCACGACCTATTCATATTTATGGAACTCAACTTAATATAGCTCTTGAAAATCAATTACTTCCCTTAATCCCCGAATGGTTTCCATTTATTTTTCGAAAGAAAACTTTCTTTTGAAAAGTTTTAGTCGTCACTTGGTATCGTTCAATATCGTTGGTAGGGGTACTAGAGACAAAGTCTCGACTCAAGTGAACTCACGCCAATTAATTCATCCAATAATATCATATACGTATATTCCAAAATCTCTCAATGGCATGTCTCAAATAAGTCAATTAATCCACATAGCACGTAATAGCATTTAGAGCATATAGTATCCCAACAATTAGTACATAAGGGTCAATGTCAAATGATATGACCTTATGGATCGATAAGTCATCGTACGAATGGTCGACGGCTTATCAAATTCGTCAACTTGATAAGTTCAACCATTTGCCGACTTACTTATTAGTCCTTAAGTTATATCATTAGTCGTAGGATGCATTTTTCGTCAACATGGCCACTTAATGTCCTTATTGGGCTCCTATTGGGCTCGTCAGTCCAATAGGTCCAACAACGATATTAATGACCCGTTATCGATAAATAAATCCGAGACCTTACTAATAAAAGGTTAACTTAGTCTTCACCAAAGGAAAAATAAGCTTTCGACTTGCTTAGCGTGTGCTCGAATATTTAATAATTCACATCGAATAATTTATTTGTTTCGAACCCATTAGGATCCTTTTTCAAAGACCTTTCCGTTATTAACTCGTAATATGAATTCGTTATATATTTATTTAATAAAGTTCCGATAAATATTAATCTAACTTAACAGTTAATAATTATTGTCACGTTATTATTTTATTTATTACGTTACCTATTTATTACATAAGTGAATATATATACATATGTTTACACATATATATATATATATATATATTTAGACTTATATTATATATAAGTTAATCGTAATAAACTATATTAACGACTTATTATTTATTCGAGTCCACGTGTCCGAGTCATGACTTCCCGGTCAACATTACTAGTCCAAGTCCAAAGTTCATGTCACGGCATTGTTGAAGCCAACCAAGACTAAGAAGTCAAGGCGACCTCAACTTGCACCAAATATAACGTCATAATATAATCAATCCAATAATATATCCCGATATCCAATCCACACTTTCCAAACTTCAACAATGCGAGGCCGTCTACGGCTCTCGTACTAACCTATCTCCGTCATTCTAAAAGTTCACATCCTTATAACTCCGGAATTCAAACCAAGTATTCCATTTCAATAACACAATCACAACAAACGTTAGTTCACAATATAATTATATACACATAACATTTAGTTCACGAATAACTCATATAGCCACGTACCACTTTATTACACAAGTTCCGTTCAAATGATTATATCTATTTATCTCGTTTATAACTCAAGTTTATTGTATTTCGCCCACGTTTAATCATTTAAAGCATTTCAACAAATATAACGGTCACAATATTTATCGGCTACTTCTATTTATTAATTCATGCTAGTCTAGCTAATATTTCACATAACCCATTTATTATCAACTCGTCATCAAGCTCATATTACTGAGACCAAATGGTCTCGGCTCAACCCTATTCGAGCCATAATGCCCTTTGCCGAGACCGAAGGATCTCGGCTTGGGTTTCCTTGGCTTAGCCGAGCCACGCATAACGAGCCAAACAAACCCCAAGGGTCTCGGCTAAGGTTCAAACCACAAGAATATCAAAAATACTTCAAGAATTATTAACCCAAGCTTCAAAGTGTCAAAATATTAACCTCAACAATTACCAAACCTCAAAATATATCACGAATAATAACTAGAACATCAAACTCGTGGGTTTGACCCACGGTTTGACCACGACTGAACCATATTCGAACCCAAACACGTCCATTTCGATACCAAACGTGACCAATATATAAAAATTCATTAAACCCATGAATTTTTATACCCAAAACCAAGAAACCTTCGGGTTTGACCCGTCAAAAGTCAACCCAACGAGTTAAAATTCATTTCCTTTACCTTTTTCTTGTAGATCTCTAAACTAGAAGCAAAATGAGTGGTGGTGTTGAAAAATAGGTGGCGGTGGTGGTGAAAACGAGATGGTGGGTTCGTTTTTAGGGCGCGTGTGGTATGGGGGGTGAAAGAGGGTTAGATTTTACGTGTTATGTTGGTGGTGGCGTGATGGTGACGGCGGCGGTGGAGGTAGGGTGGTGGCGGCCGGCGTGTAGAGAGGAGAGAAAAGAGATGATGATGATAAGATGAAAATGAAAATAGAATTAGGGTTAGGGTATTAGTGGTGATAGTTTAGGACAATGGCGGATCTAGTCCCTCTAGTTCTTATTTTTAGAAACTAGTGTAAATGGAATACCCAAAACTATTATTTTTCTTACATCTCCCCCGACACATATTTTTATAAAGTTTATAAGGATATCGGTCGCCACACCAAGTCATTTAATACCCACCGTTCACATTTAAACCAATTCCTCGTAAGTTAAAATAGTTCGTTTATTAAATAAAATCACCTCAAAACGTTTTACCATTCGCAGCTCAGAAAACTAAATTAAATACTCGAAATCACCGTGACCGCTATTCGTCAAATACGCATTTTATTAAGGTTCCTAGTGCCAAAGTCAAATAGTGCTTATAATGAAGTACTTAAATAGCCTAGTTAATACGTAGGGAAAATAAACGCTTTCCATAAACTTCAAACATTCTAACGAAATTCCCAAAACTTAATAAAATCCTCAATAACTCAATTCTCACGTTTATAAAAATATAATGCGGTGAATTTGAAAAGCGTCCCGAAATTACCAGTTGTCACAGAAGGTACTGGTGTTGGTCTTGCTCAAGATATTGTTAATCAAGACACTGCTCAAGGTACTGTGAGGCAGTTCCTCATTACACCAAGGACCTTGGATTTTGAAGAAGATGTGGGTCCATCCAATCCAGTTCAGGAAGAAGAAGAGGTAATAAATCCTACTAACAGTGATGATGAAACCATTGCTGAGATTATGCTTAATATGTCAAGACCTAAAGGTATTGTCATTCCTGGAGTTGAACAAGCTCAAGATCTGCAACCTTCTCCTCAGCCTACTCAAGAAATTGATCCTAAAGATAAAGGAAAAGGAATCTTGGTAGAACCAGAGAAGAAGAAGAAAAAGAAAGCATTCACTATGGAACAGATAAGGGCTTATCAAGAAGCTCAAAGTGAAGCAGCTGTCAAAAAGTTACAAGCAGAACTTGATGCTGGATATGAAAAAGAAAGAAAAGAAGCTGTTGTTCAACCAAGGAGACAAATGAAAAAGGCTCAAGAATGAAATTACTTTATAAGCTATTTGAAAGGAAGAGGATACAAAGGTCTGCATAAGTTAAAGCATTCAGAGATGAAAGAACTATCTGATGCTGTCAGAGAAGAATATCAAAGACAGTAGATGGCATTGTTGGTTTTAATACAGAAGAAGGAAGACAAATGATGGAAGCTAGTAACTAAAGAAAAAGAACAACAGTTAAACCACAGTCATCAAAGAAGTCTAAACCTACAGTGGAGTTAAGAACTAATACTATTGATGAGCTGAGGAATTATCTTAGAACTATTGATTTTGATCTTCCTAAGTCTGACAAAGATTCTAAGACAAAGTCCAAGATATCTGATTTAGATGTTATTGAATCAGAAAAGGATGGTGATTATTTTGTTTTCCATAGAGAAGATGACAGCTTCAGAGCATTTAATCTGTTGATAGATGTACTGCATCTAATAGACAGAGAAGATTTATTTGATCTACATCAACAAATTCAAGCTCATTTGAACACATTCCACTTAATGGAATTGGTGTAGTATTGCTGGGAGATTTGAATACAATGTGGGAAACAGAAAAAACAAGTACAACTGATATTTAGAAGAATCAAGAAGTCTGGGAGATTCAAAGTTAGAGATTCTTTGCAAATGCTGGTGTACATTCCTTAGAGTTGAAAGATGGTACTATGATCTATATGCTGGCAGAAAGGAGATATCCTCTTACAAGAGAGCTGATGATGAGGATGCTGGATCATGGTATGGAAGTAGAGCAAGAAGATGAAACTGCTCTAATGGTGATAAACTTGTTCATCAATTGGACAATTATGAAGGATGATGATTGATAAATACTGGTA
The DNA here is from genome assembly GCA_014162995.1 of Artemisia annua. Lineage (NCBI taxonomy): Eukaryota > Viridiplantae > Streptophyta > Magnoliopsida > Asterales > Asteraceae > Artemisia > Artemisia annua. The sequence continues at coordinate 280,198 of LBNU01001152.1, read as the reverse complement.
TGATCTTAATTATATAAAATCTTTTGAATAAACAAGTACTTTATTCAAAGTACTGCTGATCAAACTGTACTTTTCTCAAAGTACTGCTTGCAGCTAAAACCAGTAAAGTCTTTTTAAAATAACAATTTTTGTCTTGTGCAAAATACTTTTTAAAGCACAAAGAATTACAGCAACAAATTATTTTGGAGATAAAAATGGTGTTAGTACTTGTGCTACACAACAAATGGTATTCAACTCACCATGTTTAACATACAAGAAAGAGTTTGATTCATCATGAGGGTACGGCTCTGATGTGATAATCAAATCCGTTTTTAGTTGACAATTCACTAAAAATTGTATGGTTTCAACTCACCATATCTGGAATAAGTGAAGAGTTGACTAGCCCACAAGAAAAATGGCTTGTGGTAAAGGCTGTGGAAAATCCATTTATATGGTCATTAGTTCACCATGGTTGTGATCAAAGAACTAACTAGTCCATAAGCAAACGGCTTTTGGTAAAGACTACTCAAATCCGTTGATAGCTGATGATTTGCTAAAAATCATATGGTTATCAATGTACCATGGTTTACTTTACCTAAACATTGGCTACTCCAGAGTTAATGGCTTTGGTAAAGAGACATCAAAATCCATTAAATTTTCAATGATTCACCTCTCACAGGAGTTAACACACCTGGAAGTGATGAGAATAGTCTAAAACTTAATATGATTGATGTATCTTATGTTGCTGAGTAGCTGAGAAGAGAATTAAGTTGCTGTAAAGACAAAAGATTGTTGCTTATGAAGATTGCAGATACTACATGCTGATGATAACAAAACAACGAGTATGACTTTCAAAGAAACAACCTTTCCTTGAAGATACAACTTACACATGGAAACTTGAAATCAAACAAGTAGAATTCAAGTTAGGGGAGGATTGTTGGGGTATAAAGATCAAAGTACTGCTGGACATCAAAGTGCTGATAAAGTGTTAAAGTCAAAGTACTGCTCATGATCAAAGTACTGCTCGTTGGATAAAGTCAAAGTACTGCTAAAGGATAAAGACTGACGATATTAGAGATTAGTTTAAGGAATATTATGTATAAGTCTAGAATATTCTAAATTAGAGTTAGTTTACTTGTCGTACAAGTATTGTAAACCGACTAGGGTTTTCCTTGTGCCTATAAAAGGATCCCTAGGTCAACATTAAAGATATACGATTTTAGAGAAAAGCTAAAATACGATTTTAGAGAAAAGCTAAAGTTCGATATTAGAGATATTAGGGTTGTTTGTGAAGTCTGTATTCGATAAGCAGATTCAAGTGATAATATAATCGTTGAAGTTTATTGTTCTTCTTAGCTTTGTTAAGTAAATTCCGCATACTTTAACAGAGTTATTCAGTGTTTCATTATTCGTAGTTTAGGATTTATCCAAGACTTCTAAACCCTTTTACAAGCTATATTAAGTAGTTTGGTCAGAGTATAACGATCCAACAACTTCTAATGGTGAGCCTTTTTGATAAATGTCCCTGAGACATACATCTAGGTCTGTATTATTTTTATTAATTTTATAAAGCCACATTTCATTCTAAAAACATTCAATAATCACAGCCTATAATTTCAACAATCACAAATCAACCCTAACCTAAACATAACTTATCCCAAACACAATCACCCTTAACCTATGGTCCTAATGAATCAAGTATAACATGCTTATCATAAGGAAGGTTTACTAACTGAGGTAAAACCCATATTTAATTGAATAACAAGAATCAATTGCATGTGAAGAAATGCAAAGGAAATGACGAGATTAACTTACAAGAAGTGAAAAATCACCAACAACCCATTTAGGGCTTGATTAAAAATGACCAAGAGACACCACCACAAGCTTGGACCTTCTATTATACTCTTCAAATAAAGCTTGAGGGCTCTGGAGATGGCTCTAAAATAATCTTGAGGAAGACTTCAAGAAAACTTCAATAAAACACCAACAAACTCCAAGAAAACCTTTTAATATTTGATTCCAATCACTATCTTCTTCAAGGATCTTCAAGGGGATGTTAGGGGGATGATTTTGTGATCAAAAATATGTTGAGATGGTGGTTTCTTGGGGGTGATTCACGGCAGCATGCAAGGGAGGAGGAGGAAGATGAAGTTTTTACGTTTGGTGAGATTTGCATGGAAAAAGTAATGAGTAGATTTTATTGAAAATGAAAAAGATATGGAGTGTGGGAGGGGTGATCTGGTTTTAGGGTCCCAATATGGGGTATTTTATTCTAAATTTTTAATAAAAAGTGAAGTAAATAAAGTGTGAATGATATGTATAAGTGTTGGAGTGGATTAAATAAGGTAATGAGTAGTATTTAGGGGTTTAAAGTGGTAAATTGGAAAGGTAAATAGTGGTGAACAACTAAAGCTTGAAAAACATAGATAAAGATCAAATTTTATTAATATTGGATTAGTATTTGGTGTATTAGTGTGTTGGTGGGGTTTAAATCAAGCGCACGGTCTTAAAAACGCGAATTACGCAGTACCGGGTGACCTGAAAACGTGAATTCTAGAAAATTCTAGAAAAGTGTTGTAAAAATTTTATGAAATTGTTGTGAAGTGTTAAAATGGCTAATTTTGATATTTCATGGGAGCCTTGGGTTAGCCGGAGTTTTAAAACGAAATTACAAATCAAAAACGCAGACTGAAAACGCGAGTTGTTACCAAAATTTGACGAGATCGTGAAACGAAGCAGAAAATGTGAAACATAGAAATCTTTGAATATTAGGAGTATGTCATGGAATATTAAATCAGTTATGACATGAAAAAGGATTGGAATCCTAACACGGCTCTTGAATAGCTAGAAACGCGAAAATTGCTAAATCAGGTAGAAAGTAAAAATGTAAATTTTACTCAAGTGGGAATAGAAATAGAATATGAATTAGATATTGACCTTGAAATTATGAAATGTCACAGTACCTACCCCTTAAAAGAATTCCGTCCCTGAATTAAGTTAATGCCGTTAGCTGGCGGGGTGATCGGTGGCGGGGTGATCGATAAAAGGTGAGGGTATTTGTTTCGAAATTTGTCTTAATTATCCGATGCGAACTCAGGTCCTTGAAGCAAATGATCAATTAACAGAAATTCATAATGAATAGGCATAACAAAATGGTAACCGGACGAATCGTCGTAGAAGATAGAGTTTATCTTAAAAGTATGACATGCGAAAATAAACAAATGCATATTTAGTTTTCCTATGGATGGTCACATCAACGTACCACGTTGATAAAAGATTTTGATTTCAGTTTTAGTTTGGTGGTTAGTTAAATAAAATAAATCGGGAAAATAATATCAAGGATATAATCTATATACGCCTTATAATTACGTATGAGGAATAAGCGAAAAGAATGAGCAAATAAAAGAAATCAAGTTATGTAATACATTATATGTATTATATAAGAAAATAAAGAGAATAATAAATAATAAAAGAATAGAATTTGACACGAATTCGGAAACCTCACAATAGAGTAAAAGAAAGTTTATGATAAAAGAAAACATGCTATAAATGCATTCTAAATGATTTAAAAGAAATAAAAAAAATTATAAATTTTAATATTTTTCGTCATTTTGTCGGAATTTATGATAATATAAATTTTTAAAAATTTTACTAAGTTTAGAAATTTATAAAATTTTGGCATGACCCGTTCGTTTCTCGGACGTTTCCATATTTTACAACACCTCTTTTAAACAATATAAGATGATTTGACAAAACTACTATAATCCAATGCGGCCAATACGTAATCTAGAGATAATAAATGATATGGTTAATAAAACAATGCATGCTAATTAATAAGCAATAATAGGATTTTTGGAAAAATGACACTTAAACGATATATACTCTTATTCAGAAAATAAGCAACTTTGCACCATTTCCGGAAAATAAACAGCTTAAACAATTCAGGAAAAATAAACCGTTTATCTAGCTCGGAGTCATTAGCAACAAAGAGCACGGCGCGTCATAACTACGGCATATTAATTCCACTTGTTATGAAATAAATAAATGATTACATTTGCAAAACAATAAGTTGTAAGCCGTTAGCCCACGGCTTGGCTCATCATAACTGAAAGCCACAATTTATTCCAATTATAATTACATGTTCAAAATATTAATCCGGTTCGTTTAACCACAACGAGCTATTAAAAAAAAATCAATCTTTTAGCTTGTCAAAACATTTTTAAGCCACCTAAATCCTAAGGTTTAAATTATGACCACAAGCTACATGAACCAAAAATGAAAAGCAAAAATCAAACACCCAACATTCGGTGGTGCTACACCCACGAATAAATAAGCACAAGAAAATGGGGAAAACTTTAATAAGCATTCGAATTAGGCAATAATCCAAAAATAAGTACTTTAGCAAATAGCTTTTTATTTGACAAAATTAACCACCATGATTTAACTATCACAAAAGAACTCATAATTCAATTTGATTTAAAAACTTCAAAATTTGATAACATACAAACTAACCATCCAATTGAAAAACTATAAAGATAGGATTGGAAGTTAGCCAAAAAGCTACTTGGGGATGTAATTTGACACACATAATTCGTTCAATAACACATTCTTGATTCGATTGAAAATAAACCTGATGTTACGAAGGACTCTAGCTTGAATCTTGATGGAGATAGATGGTGAAAATTGATGGTGATGTGTTAAAGCCAAGATGAAAGTGTGCTGTGCAAAGATGCGAAAGTTTGTGATATGAAATGCTTATGTATTCACACAAAGTTTGCAACGGTTGAAGATTTAGCAGGACAATTGAGTTAGGTTCATGTGTTTGTTTGTTCAAGTCGAGCTTATAATGGAAGATTTACAAAAGGATGTTGCATGAGATTATATTAGTTAGATCAAGATTAAAATGTTAGTAAAGTAACTGGAATTGAAAAAGACTCATCGTATCAAAATTGATCAAAACTTGAGATGGAAAAAGTACTCATTGACTAGCAAGCATAGTCGAAAATGTAGAGTATCAAAACAATACAAGAAGGACAGGAACGAGGTCTCGATGCAAAAGATAGATGTTTGGCTATAGGGTTTAATGCACAATTATGGGTGCAATTTTAGGTGGCTACCTTTTTAAGACCCGACCATACATGATCCGAGATCACTACTCCCATCATTGCATGGTTCTTCCTGAATTAGACATAGGTGATCAGGCTATGTATAATTGAGGAGTAACGATGTAATGCTCGGACTAGTAAACTCGTATGATGTTTGGTGTTTTAAGAAATAATTTCTTTTAGTTATAGTTGCGATTTTTATTTTATGAAAGCCGGTATTTTCTACAATTTCTAGTTTTAATGTTTTATGGTTTTTAGTGTACTATCGCATTAACCACATTGTTTGTAAGATAGTAGTCAAATTAGTTTATATAGTAGCGACGCAGTTTATAAGATTCACAAGAGAGTGGAAACCAACAAAAAAAATGATAACAAAACAGTTTAATATGTAATAGTAAATAAGTAATTTTAGTTAATAAGATCGTGGTAGAGTAATTAGTAAGGAAGTAACAAAAATGGTTTATAGTATAGTGATAATTTGGGTATAAGGTAATTGAGAGAATGACTTGCAAGGTGATAACAAAATAGTTTCTTCGGAACTAGTCCAAAACAGTTTATGTGGTAGTAGTATATCAGTGATTTATTTTATAAGATTATGGTGAAGTAGTGTGTAAAAGAGTGACCAAAATTTTGATAGGATAGTGACAAATAGTGTATAAAATTTTAGCGAAATAATTTATAAAGTGATAGTAAAATAGTTTCATAAGGTAATGGCAAAACTTGTTTGCACGGTGTTGACAAAATAGTTTCTTTGTGATTAACAAAACAGTTTATAAGTTGATAGTAAGTTTGGTATTTAAATATAAGGTATTAGTAAGGAAATTATTAAGAGTATAGTAAATCCGTTTGTAATACAATGAAAAGATAGTTTATAAGATAATAGCAAGGTTGTTACAAAATGATAGTGAAATAGTAAGCGTAATGGATAGAGTTTGTCGCAACATTTTAATATAAAATAGTAGATATTTATGAGTTGTATAAATCATAATACTAGGGATAAACATATTATAAGATGATAGGTTAAAGTCATCTTCAAAATTATTGACGAGTTTCTAGGTGATAGGTTACGAGGCGATATACCAGAGGTGGATAGTGAGATAATTAAGGGGAAACGATAGACTGAGACGGGTTTTATGTAAAAGAATGTTATGTAAGGTTATGAAAAGTTTTTAAAAATCATAGTATCACTCATGATATTTTGAAAAATAAATGAGACCGTTGTGCCACCCAAAATGCTTGAGAAAGTTTTAGGGATCATAAAAATAATGAGTATGTATAACAATTTAGTAATTTTGGTGAAGCAATACGTAACTGAGAGAAGTAGGGTTGGATATGATGCCTTAGAGACTGAGTGCATAAAGGATATATAATCGATAAAATATTTATAAGGATAAGTAGTCGAGAGTAAACCGAGTACATATAAATAGTCTTTATATATGTAGTATCAATAGTGATGCTTCGGAAAGTAAGCAAAATTTCTCAGAAAACATGAGTTCATGGGGAGTAAGAACACCAATAGATATTGATAAATTGTAACAGGTTTCGATGTTATATGAAATGATGTAACATACGGTGATGAGAGAGTTTAGAGACCATTGTAATCACATAAAATGTCTGAGAAATAAGAGAGACCATTGTAATCACATACAATGTCTGATAAATAAGATAGACCATTGTAATCGCATACAATGTCTGATAGATAAGAGAGACCATTGTGTAGATAAGAGAGACCATTGTAATCACATACAATGTCTAGGAGATTTTAGTATTCATATCGAGAATTTCATATATAAATATATGGCGATGCTTTAGGAATAAGCATGATAGTTGAAAAATATCTGAAGTACATATAGTAATATTCACTATATGTATACGTATAGTAACGGTGCACTCGAAGATGTGTATAAATTTCCAGATGGAAATTCACAATGCACATGAATTAGCATAAAATACAACTAGGAAGTTTAGTGCACAAAAGGTTATATATAAGAGTGATACTTTCGCGGATTATCGGACGAGTTAAGAAATAATTATAGTGCTCATATAATTATTGATAATATAGCAAAGTTAATATATATATATTTGAGGGAGAAATAGGAAGCTCGGGAGTAGGTGCGCATGGATATCGGACAAGATGATGGAAGCTCATGATTTTGAAAAATTAATGATTATAGTCTAGGTTTTTATTTTTTATTTATTTATTTTTTTAAAAAAAAAAACAAAAAAGACCTAGTTCACTATAATTTGTGCTCTGGTACCAATCTATAACACCCCCATTTTAGGATCGCAGCGGAAAGGGACATGAGATGTTATTTATCAGTCACATAGTACAAGTATAGCAAACAAATTCAAAACGAAGATGTTTTTAATAAAAGTTTACATTAGAAAGTTATCAAAGTTTCACAAGAGGTCCCAAAAGGTTGACATAGTTTAGAAATATATAAGATAATAAAAGTTTTAGTCACTTATTAAGTGAAAATTTATTAAACATGAGCCATCTTGATGATATTCATTTCTTGCGCCGCNCGGGTTTTCACAAGTCATATGTTCATGGTTCCCAAAAATAGCAAGTTCCCGAGTTGTTTTACCCAACACATTTTCTTAGTTTTACTAGTGGCTGAAAACTTTCCCCGACTTCCTAAAATCACTACTTGCAAACCGTATGTCCAAATTTTATGTTCTTTATATCCATAGTTTCCTTTAATGTCCCTAGTGTACTGTAAAAATAAGTATACTAAAAAATTTGCAGGTCTAACCACTTTTTATAAATTTTCTTTACAGACCTGTCCTAAAGAAAAGTGTAACTGAATTTTACGGCTTACAGTATTGGCCGTCATTTGAAATCTAAAGGTCCTATTAAGGTGAGGCCAATTGTAGGTGATAGCTCTATTTATCTAGTACAGGTTACATATTTAGTTTTTAAAAAGTTATGGAGCAAAACTTGGTTTAACCCCCATTTGCCAACAGCATATAGAATGTGACCCTTTTTACCATAAAATTCATAGTTTAATCATCCTAACACTTCTAATGGTGAGACTTTTTGATAAATGACCCAGAGACATACATCTAGGTCTGTATTATTTTTACTAATTTTATAAAGCCACGTTTCATTCTAAAAACATTCAATAATCACAGCCTATAATTTCAACAATTACAAATCAACCCTAACCTAAACATAACTTATCCCAAACACAATCACCCTTAACCTATGGTCCTAATGAATCAAGTATAAGATGCTTATCATAAGGAAGGTTTACCCACTGAGGTAAAACCCATATTTAATTGAATAACAAGAATCAATTGCATGTGAAAAAATCCAAAGGAAATGATGAGATTGACTTACAAGAAGTGAAAAATCACCAACAACCCATTTAGGGCTTGATTAAAAGTGACCAAGAGACACCACCACAAGCTTGGACCTTCTATTATACTCTTCAAATAAAGCTTGAGGGCTGTGGAGATGGCTCTAAAATAATCTTGAGGAAGACTTCAAGAAAACTTCAATAAAACACGAAGAAACTCCAAGAAAACCTTTTAATATTTGATTCCAATCACTATCTTCTTCAAGGATCTTCAAGGGGATGTTAGGGGGATGATTTTGTGATCAAAAATATGTTGAGATGGTGGTTTATTGGGGGTGATTCACGGCAGCAAGCAAGGGAGGAGGAGGAAGATGAAGTTTTTACGTTTGGTGAGATTTGCATGGAAAAAGTAATGAGTGGATTTTATTGAAAATGAAAAAGATATGGAGTGTGGGAGGGGTGATCTGGTTTTAGGGTCCCAATATGGGGTATTTTATTCTAAATTTTTAATAAAAAGTGAAGTAAATAAAGTGTGAATGATATGTATAAGTGTTGGAGTGGATTAAATAAGGTAATGAGTAGTATTTAGGGGTTTAAAGTGGTAAATTGGAAAGGTAAATAGTGGTGAACAACCAAAGCTTGAAAAACATAGATAAAGATCAGATTTTATTAATATTGGATTAGTATTTGGTGTATTAGTGTGTTGGTGGGGTTTAAATCAAGCGCACGGTCTTAAAAACGCGAATTACGCAGTACCGGGTGACCTAAAAACGTGAATTTTAGAAAAGTGTTGTAAAATTTTTATGAAATTGTTGTGAAGTGTTAAAATGTCTAATTTTAATATTTCATGGGAGCCTTGGGTTAGCCGGAGTTTTAAAACGAAATTACAAATAAAAAACGCATACTGAAAACGCGAGTTGCTACCAAAATTTGACGAGATCGTGAAACGAAGCAGAAAATGTGAAACATAGAAATTTTTGAATATTAGGAGTATGTCATGGAATATTAAATCAATTATGACATGAAAAAGGATTGGAATCCTAACACGGCTCTTGAATAGATGGAAACGCGAAAATTGCTAAATCAGGTAGAAAGTAAAAATGTAATTTTTACTCAAGTGGGAATAGAAATAGAATATGAATTAGATATTGACCCTGAAATTATGAAATGTCACAATATTGCAACCGGTGCTTACAGCTGTCAGCTAGATGAACAGTGTGTAACTATCACCAAGGAGACCCTGGGTAGTGCACTTCAGATCTTGCCCACAGGAGATAACATCGTATACACACCACCACCTAACCCTAATACGCTTATCAATTTCGTTGATGAATTAGGTTACCGTTCAAAGGTTGTAACCTTGTCTTCTATTTCCACCTATGATCTATATCAAGCCTGGAGGGCTATCATCACACTCATCAACCCATGCCTAACGGGTAAAACATCGGGCTATGAAAGACTTCGAGCACCTGCTCTTCAGATACTTTGGGGAGTTGTAAACAAGAAGAACATTGACTTTGTCGAAAGAATCTGGGAAGAATTCACTCACTCCATTCATTCATTTCTGGAAGACAAGGCAAAACTGGCAGCAAATAGAGACAGCAAAAAGAAATCTTCTAGACTCCTTATTCCCAGCATCAGGTTCACCAAGCTTATCATTTCATCCCTGCAACGCACACTTTGCTTTCCACCCAGAACCGGTTCACCACTCCATCAGTCAGAAGATGAAAACTCTGTAGGCTTCCTGAAATACACCGCTAGGGGCACTTCTAACATAATTTTCGGCATGGCCATTCCTGAACCATTGCTCACAAAACAAATCCTTGAAGCTCCATACTACAACAAATATGTGGAATTGCTGCAAGCAAGTCACATTGCATCTGCCATTGAAGAAACAACACTCACCAAGTCTGACAAATCAAGATCTAAAAAGCGCAAAAGCCAATCTGAGCCTTCCAAACAAGTCAGCAAGAGCAAAGAAAAGGGGTCTAAGAAAACCAGAACAAAAGATACTATGAGAGATGTTAGTCCAGAACCCGAAAACACTCTCAATCTCGAAGAAATGATGGTACAAAGGGCAGTTGAAGAAAGTCTGGCTGATGCAGGAAAGCCACCAAGCCATCCAGTCGGGGGTGTAAGCATCAAAGAACCCGAAACCGGGAAACTGCCACAGGTTCCACATGTTGAGGGCAAAGGCAAAGATATCATNTCCAGAACCCGAAAACACTCTCAATCTCGAAGAAATGATGGTACAAAGGGCAGTTGAAGAAAGTCTGGCTGATGCAGGAAAGCCACCAAGCCATCCAGTCGGGGGTGTAAGCATCAAAGAACCCGAAACCGGGAAACTGCCACAGGTTCCACATGTTGAGGGCAAAGGCAAAGATATCATCATTGAGGAGCAGGCAGCTTACACTCTGCTAAAGATCTCATCCCCAGCATCCAAATCTGCAGCTTCTCAATACATTCTCAAGAGGCGGTCTCCCGAACCATCTGCAACCAAAACCACTGCTGAAAAGACCGTCTCCAAATCTCTAAGTCTTGAACAAATGGGAGAATCAAGTGAAACCGACTCCGAGGCTAATCAATCACCAAAACTGGAAGGCTCAACAGTTCATGCAGAAGAAGAGTCCAGTGATAAGCCTCATCAGGAGTTGGAAGGAGCAACTAAGACTCCACTAGAGACCCTTCACTCTGATTTTGTCTCCACAGTATATCCTGAGGTACAAAATAACATCAAGATGAAATCTGATGACCAAAAGATTGCTGTGGAACCAGATAGCTCTACGGGTACTCTTGCATCGTACAAAAACTTTGAAGCATACGGTGACCAGTTCTTAGTAGATAAACCTTCAGAATCAGAGGCAGACAAATCGGGAGAAGAACATGAAGAAGCAATCCTATGGTCGACGTCCCTGTTCAACAAGACACATCAACCACTCCTGCCTCTACAGTGCCAATTCCAACTCCTACAGACACAACCAAAGCTACGGGTCCCACACCTCCAATCACCACTGAAGCTACTACAACCTCAAAAACTCCAACTCCTACTGTCACCTTGGAAAGTCTCGCAATCCAGGTTGATGGTGTTCGCCAAATAGCATCTGATATGGTCGAAGATAACCTAACGATCAATGAGAGACTGTCTACTCATGATAAAGAAATCAGAAGTGTTCTACAACTCAACCTACCTCAAACCCTCAAAAATCACGATGACAGACTTCTCAAACTTGAACAAATCAACATTGATCGTCTCGTCACTAATGCCATTGAAGATCAAGTTCAGGAAGCTATCAGCTATGCTATAGAAGCTCCTCTCAGATCAAGGTTCAAAGATCTTTCTACCTTCGACATGAAGCTGATCTTACAAGAACGTATGTTCGAGAACCAACAATACAAGGGACATGAGGCACACCGAAAGCTGTATGAGGCCCTTGAGGGATCAATCCTTCAAGATAATGCTGAACAACACCACCGTGACATGGGAAAATAAAGGAATATGTTAGGTCACCATGTTGTAACATAACAATCATATAATCATTAACCAAGAATAAAGACGAAGAAGAGACAAGTGTTTGGAAGGAACTCTTGATATATTTGATATGATGAACTTGAAATACAAATGAGAACCAACAAGCCTTAAACAAGGCTTACACTTAGTATATATAGGGGAGTCCAAGGGTTTCTATATCATTCTAGCACTATTACATACTTGGCCCTTGGACTTCCACACAATGTGACATTACATCATAAACTTACTTAACATGAAAGATAAAATGTAAACATAACAAGTTTAATAAGCAACCTATTACAAATATAATGACCGACACTTTTCATAACGCGAAACGTGTTCCTAACAATCTCCCCCTAAGGGTCGGTCATCAATGGTGAGTGGTTGCGTGACGTCATCTTCTTAATCTTGAACTTTGGCAATTGCTTGACGTCTCATAATCGGTTAGATTAGACAAAAATTCTTTGCTCTTCAATCCTTGTTCCTTGTTGTTGAAGTGATGCATATGATGTAGTAATCTGCCTTTGGTCACTCCTTCGACTCAACTTGATGGTACGCCATTCCAACATGCTCATACGTCTTTGAACTTTTATGACTTGTACTCAAGTAATTCCCGATCATTAAATAAGATCTTTGTCTTAAGACTTTGTAGATTCCATTGACGTTGAATATTTCATTAACTTTGAGAAACTTTGATCTTTCTTTGACTTTGTATAACTTAGAACTTTTCGGGAAGTCTTTGACGTAAGTATGAGCATGTGGAATCAGGTGTTGGTGGTGAAGTTCCTGCAAGAAAATGGTTAGTGATAAACAACCGGCACTTACAAGTGAGAACCAGAATTTTTCACCCTCGCAATGTGGTTACTACTTCTGCCCCTCACCATGGCCGTTCCTAATCGGATGCCCCCAAAGGAGCTAACTCAGAAAGTACCGGAGTACCCCAACGATTAGGTGAGTCGTACGAGATCACCCTACGACTGTAGACCGTCCGGCACTTACAGGTTTGGAGTTAGAATTCGTCAACAGCATAGTGTGAAGACTCCTTCTAATCCTAGCCAAGGCCGTTTCTAATCGGATGCCCCCGAGAGGGCTAACACTGACATACATACGTACACCAACGATTAGGTGAGCCGCTGGAGATCACCCCGCGACTGTAGAATACACATGGAACGTCACCGAACACACTAAGCGTAACCCACAAGGAGTTACCGAAGTGACCTGCTGTCAGGGCTGTTTGATGTTGACCCTGGCAGGATTTCCGTTCAATCATTGAGAAAACACCTAAGTGATTCCTCTCATAAACGTTCTCGGCAGATTGCTAAGATCTGCGAAGGACTCGATAATTTACAACTGGTGTCCATTGATGTAGAACAACCAGTGTAAGAAAACTAAGTGTTCCTAAGAGATCTTTGATGAATCTCGAGGCTCTAGACTCGATTAGTGCACCTATGGTTTCCTATGCGGAGATTGGGGCAGGGTCTCCTGTTTCAATATCAACCAACTCTAAGAGAAGGTCGATAGATTATACCGGTTCCCCGTGAGAATGAAACAAGTATCTTTTGAGAGATACCTGAGTGGCTAGAAGGTTTAGTGCAGTGCGTCACTGGGTCCATGACGTCTTATCTTCAATACCGATGTTACTTTTGTAACAATCAGTAGCAGATGAGGTGTACCCGGTGTCTGCCCTAAGGTTGAATATATGGAGGGCTCATTTCTTTTCACCCTTTTCTTTACTTTTCTTTTTCATTCTTCAACCCCTTCTTTCTCCTTTCATTCATATCCCCTTCTTTTATATCATACCTAAGGACTTCTATTTCTAGACTATGGGAGTTGTCCTTGGGTAGATCCCTCCGGTTCTGGCGGATCATAGGACGGTTTTCCTAACCTTAGTCACCTTATAACTCCATGACTATCCTATGTTGCCATAAAACCATTTACTGAAAATCTCTCGAAGTGTTTTATGAATATAAAACATATTTGGTTAACACCTCGAGAGTTTTACTTTTTCAGAAAGACTCCCCCTTCACATGTGCTCGTCATTGTTTAAGATAAATTTGCACATGCAGGGAAGAGTGGGCACTTTTTAGAATTGATCCACTCTTAATAGACTTGTACCCGAGGGACACGTTTACGTTGCTAGTTAAAGGGATCCATTATCAGCTTTTAGGTGATAACTAGCCCTAATAACTAACTTGATGTTGTTAACATTCCTCAAAGAGGAAGTTAGACCCGTCATAGTACTTATCTACTAAGAGTTTCTCGAAACGGTACAATCTATTCAGACAAGTCCTTATCGGACAAGTCTTTTCGATTACTGACATTTGTTGTTTCGTCAATTCTTGGGTGATATCTGAGTCGAGCTCGCACGAGATTCCTTTACTTTTCATCATATTTTGATCACTTTTAAATGTTCTCCCCCTCAAAAATAGCATATCAAATGTTATTTTTGAAAACTTTTGATTAAAATATGCCTTTTTGACTCTTACGGGGAGAATTTAACAAGAACAATTTGATTGTTAGCAAAGATGTTTTCCAAGTACTCCCCCTCAAATGTTGCATAATTTTTTGAAGATTTTGAATGCTCGAGGGAATACTTGTTCTTTTGAGCAGAATTATGAAAAACTTTGAAAATTTGATTAATTCTACTCAAAAGTAAGAAGCTTTCGCTCCTTATATGAGGATTGAGGCACTGATGCGTACCTCAGGGTCCTTTCTTTACAAGTTCGGGTTGTACACTGTTATGTGTGCACAAACCATAATGTTTTTAGGATAAGTGCACGAAGAATCTTTAAACCTTTGTTTGATTACGCACTTTCCTTTCTTTGAAGAACGAGTCCTTAGCTGAAATACTAAGAAGTCATTGTTTTAATACAAAATTTGTTTTCCTTTAACAATAATACTCCCTCTCAAATAATGAAGTTTATTCGAGAGATAGTCTTCTTGAGCAGAATTTTGAATTGTATATAAAAATACTTTTTGAAAAATTCATGGGATGATTCTGCTCAAGGTTTTAGAAAACATAATCAAGTATTATGCAACAAAGAATGCTTGAGTATCAGATTAAACAACAACCTTGGGAACCCATTTCAGCACGGCGCCAACGGGTTTGCCACAATTTGAAATCCATTAATAGGTTGTGTCAATCCGATTGAAAGATGTTGAATTCCAACGAGAACAAAAAAAACTTTTGTTCAATTTTGAATTACCACTCGTTGAATAAATGGAAATTTAAAACTCTTTTTTTCTGTTGAAAGTTGTTTGAGAAACCCGATGTCTCTCGTTTGAGTTTTAAAATCTGAAGAAGAAGATTTCCATCTAGAGTTGAACCTCATGTGTTCTTATTGAAGATTTGTGATGAATGGAAACCTTCCGGTATTTGGGATGTTCAGAGACATTCTTTTATTGCAGCCAAAGCATTCCAGATATTGAAAATTTGAAAGGTTTTGAACAACTATGCTTTGGTTTCCACACCTGTTTTACCGGTGTAAAACGAGAGTGTAGAGTATGAAAAACTTGTTTCTCATCAATTGAATCCTTTTCCATGTTTAGCCATTTGACACATTTAGCTCTTATCTCCCCCTCGAATTAGCAATTACTTTGTGAAAACTTTTTGCACAGTTTAATTCGAGAGATAACAGAATTTTAGAAAATGAGTTTTTAATCCAAAAGATGAAGAAACATCTTATCCTTGAAGAATTGTGGTGAGGTGTGCAAACTTCATGATTTTGTGGTGAGGTGTTTTCTCTCCCTCAAAACATGTTCCATTTTGACAATGTAAAGCAAGATTTGTTTTAATGGAGGAACATAGTTTGAAGACTAGAAGTTTGCACACACCAAGAGTAATCACAAATCAAACAGAAAATAATAAAGAAATATGATTGTACCCGTGTCAAATGTTATTAAACATCACCGAAGGTCGTGAAGACTGGATCAGGTCGTTGAAAGAGTCAGACCGAAAATGAAGGTTTGGCTTCTATGTAGCTTTCAAGTCATCTGATCTAATTATCCCTTCTCAATCTTTCCTCAATGGGGCGACATAGGGAATTCAATTCCCCCTAATTCATGCTTGTAGCTTTTTCGTACACTTCTTTTTGGCGAGGTTTCTGAATCAGCTTCCCCCCAAACTGACAACCATCCTCTTCAGATTCGAAACTTTGATGCAGTTAACATGTCTTCTAACTTTTGACATTTTGAGTATGCAACGGAATTTGTAGACAACATAGTAAACCACTCCAAACAAATCTGAGTAGTCACTTAATCACAGTTATGCTCAACGTGGAAGCTTCGTTGGGGGTAACATGCAAGAAATCAGCGGGATATTCTCACGTATGTAGGCTACTTCACACAAAACAGACTGCGAGAGTTGAAACGATTACACCAAAAATCACAAAATTGGACCACTGATCTTCTCTGCGGACGTCTCTCCGGTAGTAATAAAATTGTAAGCTCGATCACGTGAGTCTATTATGCATCCCTGATGTGCACATTTCTTCCCCCTGATTGCAGATCCTCGTGGAAGATGAGTGTTTTCTCAAAGAAATCAAGAAAAGTCAAAGAACGCAACAGAACAACCACTCTCTCTTCCCCCACGATGTCTTCGCGGAATCGGAAGCATACACACTATGTTTACGATGGAAAACGGAGGCAACGTAACCCCATATGTCCAATTAAGCGAACAAGTGTGAAGTACCATAAATAGCCCATGAGAATCAACTACTGATAACATCTCTTGTCCATTGGTGAATTGAAGGTGATGTTGATAAGTATCATGCAAATTTGACGGATCCAAATTGCGAGAAGACGACTCTTTAATATCAGGAACGGTTGGAGCCGATGCAAATGGATTGAAGACATCATATTTGTCCTAATCTGCAATTGCAGTTACTGATTGTTGGATAAGATCTCCAGCTGTATTGTCTGTGTTGGAAGCGATCTGTTATGCCATCATTGTTGGTGATTCAATTGGAGGTGCATCGTTTGCAACAGGAGTTGTCGTAGAATCAGGTGTATCAACTGTTGGACGTATCAATTGTTGGACTATTATCAGGTTGAGCAGCGGAATCGGTGGATACATCTGGTGCTCTTTGTACAAGAGAATCATCGAACAGTGGAGCAAACAGTGTTTCCAATTGTTGACGGTTGAGTGACAACTGTTCAGCTGAAGGAACTGAAAACTTTAGACGGTTGGTTGCGGGTCCTAAGCTGTGGTGCTCAGAAGCCATAACAGTTAAGCTCGGGTCCGAAACTGAGTTGTTCCGAAGCCATACAATTAAGTTCGGGTTTCGTACTGAAGTATACGAAAGCCATACCTGTTCAATCTGTTAAGAAAGAAAGAAGACAAAACAGAGAACAAGGATCCCCAAGTATAACTGGGTTCCGGATGTTAGAAGCATAAAGAAGTAGTGTCAATTATCTTCTTGACACCAGAACACACTATATCAATGATTTCCTTTCTCTTCTCAGGGATAGTTTCTGTGGATTTCACATTAGTTTTGGTGCAAATGTCTAATATCTTTCCTGTAGGAATCCACCTAAGACCAATCATTTTGAAAATTCTACCCGTGGGTACCCACCTAAGGTTAGATCTAGGAGATGTTTTCCTCTTTGGTGCAGTGGAATGAAATGTGGGAGCATCACTTGGTTGAGAAAACCTATGTCCTATATTGATCCACTTCTTAGGTTTCTGAATCTTAACTTTTGGTTCAACGGGTTTGTTTGTCTTACACGATTGTGCCTTTGCACGTGAATTTCCTTTTGGTAGATATTTTGAAGCACAAACATCATGATTATTTACGCAACTACTCTTAGAAGCTAGCCAATTCCTATTAGTTTGTTGAGTACTTTTAGGTTTTGGTTTGCTACTACTAATAGTGGAAGGCATCACACGAGGTTTTGAACCTAGAATTCCGTCCTTTTGAAGTAGTGCCTTTTTCCTAGCCTTTTCTAGATCATAGTTCTTGTACATGTCATTTTTATCATAAGACTCTTTACTTTTAATGCTCGTTTTAGACACGTTTTTCGAACTAATCCTAGATGAGCCGGACATAATCATGTGTTTAGGTTTAGCAGAAACAGATGCATTTTCCTTTGGCCATGAATGTGGAGTGACTGGTTTTGTCAAATGATTTATCTCAACAACTTGGGAGGCAAACCGAGATTTTGAAGATTTGGCTCGTTCAGATTTAAATGCAGTTGGTTGTCTAATCACTGATGGTTTTCTGATTGTTTGAATAGGCGGTTTCCCCAAGATTGATGGTTTTACAAACTTAGTATCCACACTCTGGCCAGTCAATCTTCTTAATTTGTTTTGCAATGCAGCATTTGCAAACCCTTGTGCTTGAATTTGACCTTTTAAAAGCTCATTTTCCTTAACTAATGTATCCACACGTTTACTTTGTTCATTCAAAAATTGACCATTGTTGCCCGAATTTAGAGATTCGTTTTGCAATTTAAGTTCAAGTGAGATGCAATGTGCCTCAAGTTTTGAAAAATCTTTTTGAAACTGGGCAATGGTCTTTTTGAGAAGAATACTTTCAGACTCAAGAGTTTGGTTTGACGTTTTACTCAATAGATTATCAAGCAAGGGCTCAGACTCAAAACATTTGTCAAGACATTGGACAACATTCTGGTCAACCTCTCCTTCATTTCTGAATTCAGGTTGCTCAGATTGTTGTTTATCATTAGCAGACATAATATGAACAACAGTAGATTGTACCTCAACCATTAGCTCTTTGTCAAAGTTGGGTTCTGTGTCGTAGATGGGTATGACATCTTCCTCAACCATCTGTTCTTTGTCAAAGTTGGGCTCTGAGTCATAGGAGGGTCCGATCTCTGCATAATCAGCGTCTGAATCATTCTCTAATCTGCTGCTGTCATCCGACTGTTCTAATTCTGTCCCATTACTTTCCTTGTCAACCAAACTAGCATCTAATGCTTTATCCATATTAACTTTCCCTTCTTGAGTCTGCGATTTACTTTCATTCACCCTTCTGTTAAACTCTCTTTCATGAAGTATTCTTTCAGCAATCAACTTCTCAAGAGAATCCATTAGTTGGAGCAGTATGTCTTTGAAACTTTGAAAACCAAGTCGAGTGTATTCAAGAAAGTACTTGCTTGCTATGAGAGAGTCATCGTCCGAATATAACCTCGTACGGATGAATTGCTGAAACTGTTTCTTAAGTACACTAAAGGCAGCCGTGGATCCATTCTCGTGAAGTTCTTCTTTGTTAAGTTGATTTTCAAGTTGATCCATGTTGAGGAACATCGTATGAGTGAAAATCTCAAGGTCTTCTCCAAAGAAGGATGGAAATGCCCGTTTGAATCCATTCTCGAGACGAGTGCCAGCTAAGTCTTTGTTTGAGAGAAGCTTAAGGTGTGAATGAAGTAATATAAAAGACGCCATGCATTTTTCTTTGCATAATTTCACAACTGGATCTTCAGAATCATCAGTAGCATGTGTGTCGTACACTGGGTCTGTGTCATCCATGTGAAGTTCCTGCATGCTTGTCATTAACATCACATCTGCTGTGTCGGGCTCTAAATCTTCATATTCATCATCAGATGGAATATTTGCCATAAAACTTTGCAAAGCAACATTGTGATTACCCCCTTCATCTTCCATGTGGCTAAGTGTGGCATCGACTTCTGCTTCAGTATCAAAGAGTGGAGTTGAATCATACTCTTGAGCTTCCACATTTGCCATATTTTCCGTATTTGCCATGAATGCCATGATTGGTTCGATAAGCTCTTCTTCATCATCAGTATCTTCCATAGTGTTTAAGCATTCAGAAGTTGAAGCCATAACGCCTTTGCCTTTCTCAGTGGATACTTGTCCAAGCTTCACTAAATTTTGCAGAAGAGATTGCATATGACCATAGAGTGAACCTCGATGGTACTGTGGAATGAAGATAGGTTCAGGCTCATTTGGATGATGGAAGAAGAAAACACCAGCAGCAGGGGAGTAACTGAATGAATCATGAACAACGGCTGGAGATGGTGGAGCTGGGAGAATAGTCTTCTTTAGCTTCATGCTTAAGCAAGATTCAAGAATTTCCCTCATTCTATAGTGATGAAGTTCTTCGGCGCGATGTAGAGATTCCAGATGTTCCCACATTGCATGAGCACTGGTATCATAGTCGAAGTGCATGTAGATAGAATTGGGAAGTCCCATGGAAATAAACCATCCAACCTGTAGGTCAGCATCATACTGAGCAAGGTCTGAAGCACTCAAATCTTCCTTCGTTTGTAATCTTATAATCCCTGGTGTGTCAGAGATGAATTTCATTTCATATGGACCATCTTGAATTGACTTAAGCATAAGATCTGCGTGAGGACGATCATTGAGCCATTGTAAAAATCTTTGTTTCCAATCAGTGTATGTTCCTGGTAGCAACATTGGAGGCCTAGATTCAGTGCCGTAGAGCAGAGTATCACGAATGTTGGAGCTGTGACTTTGATGTAGAAACGGTTGCTGATGAGAATATTGGTGAGGAAGGTAGTTAGAAGAAGGTGGTTGAGACATTATTGATGACATTTCTCTCCCCCTTGATTGTTACGATGGAATCGGAAGAATCAAACCAAAATGTCACACGCAAGGTCGAGATAGTGATTTCGTAATTTCCCTCCAAAAATGAATGTGAAAATTTTCTCTCCCAAAATTTGAAAATCACTTAGAAATGCAATTTTAAGGTTACAGGAAAAATTTGAGTTTTGAAAATTTTGATGCCAAATTTTACCGAAAAAATTTGAATTTTGGCCTAAAAATTCGAATTTTGGGCCAAAATTTTCACCGTTATACCAAAACTTGAATTTCGCGTAAAAATTGAACGTTTAGTTTCCTATAAAAATTAAATTTTACTCAAATTTTCCCGCCAAAAAAACTTTTTTTTTTATTTTTTTTTTTTTTTTTTTTTTTTTTGGAAATAAGAAGAAAGATTAGAAAGATAAGAAGAAAAAGAAGGATGGATCTTTGAAGGATAAGTAGAATGGAGGTCGAGACATGATGATTGATTATGCTTTAATAGGATCTTTAAAGGATGGTAAAGGTTGTTGTTGACGATTAGTTGTTGTTGTCGAGACGAAGGCCCAAAGTAACTTTTTTACTTGCTAATAATCCCAATTATACTCGCTAGGAAACCTTGAACCTCTTGATACTCGCTAAAGTGACTTATACTCGCTATTTTTAAAAAATTTAAAGCAAACTCGCTATGTAACCTTGTAAAAGTGAAACTCGCTATGTTAGCTTTAAAATTGATACTCGCTATAAAAAACTTTCAAACGATACTCGCTATGGAAATTTTTTTTGAAAGCAAACTCGCTATGAGTTTTTTTGGAAAGCAAACTCGCTAAGAAAAAGTTTTGACTTCAAACTCGCTAAGGAAGCAAACTCGCTATAAAAAACTTTAGAAAGCAAACTCGCTATGAAAGAAAACTTTGAATTTGAAACTCGCTAGTAAATCTTACTCGCTAAGACAATTTTAGAAAAAACACTACTCGCTATGTAAATGTTGAAAACAATACTCGCTATGTAGAGTTCTAAAACTATACTCGCTAGACACCTGTTAAAGATAATACTCGCTATGTAAGGTTTAAAAATTTGATACTCGCTATCCTTGAAAAATTGATACTCGCTAAGAAAGAATTTAGATTCTTACTCGCTAGTAAAATTTCCTTACTCGCTAGAGCGATAAGGATAAAGGCATACTCGCCAGAAACGTACCAAACTCGCTACACAATATATGATACTCGCTACCAAAAAATTTCCTAACTCGCTATTAAACCCTAAAGTTGTCAAACTCGCTATTAAACCCTAAAACGTACTGTTTGATCTTGTTTTCAAAAAAAAACTGAGTACCAAAAAGATTAAAGACCAAGTATAATATGTAAAACCTTAAAAACTTATGAAATACTCAAACAAAACCAAAAAAAATAACGAGTATAAGATTAAACCAACGAGATCAAAACTAGACCTACACTAATCTAAAACAACCCCAAATATCCCTAGGCGAATGATACCACTTGTTAGGTCACCATGTTGTAACATAACAATCATATAATCATTAACCAAGAAAGAAGAAGAAGAGACAAGAATTATGGAAGGAACTCAATGTATGTAATTAATGAACTTGTATTGCATAAGAGAACCAACAAGCCTTAACCAAGGCTTACACATAGTATATATAGGGGAGTCCAAGGGTTTCTATATCATTCTAGCACTATGTGACATTACATAATAAGTCTAATAAGCAACCTATTACAAATATAATAGGTCTAATAAGCAACATAATAAGTCTAATAAGCAACCTATTACATACTTGGCCCTTGGACTTCCACACAATGTGACATTACATCATAAACTTACTTAATCCTGAAAGATAAAATGTAAGCATAATAAGTCTAATAAGCAACCTATTACAAATATAATGACCGACACTTTTCATAACGTGAAACGTGTTCCTAACATGAAATGTTAAGGATTCTGGGACAGTATACCCAACACAATTTGATGATGGATGAGGCCATCTCGGTTGCAGTTATCATTGATAAACTGCCCCCTTCCTGGAAAGAATTTAAACATTCTTTGAAACATAAAAAGGAAGAGTTAAATTTGGTTCAACTCGGTTCTCATCTACGAATTGAGGAAGGATTAAGAAATGAGGAACTTGATAATAATCCTAAAGGAAATAACCAAATTGGATCATCTTCTGTTAACATGGTTGAAGGATATGGAGCCAAAAATTCAAACAACAATAAGAATAAAAGAAAGTTCAAAAGTGGCGATGATAAATTTGTCAACAAGAAGGCTACTTTGACTTGTTGGTCATGTAACAAGCCTGGTCATATGAAGAAGGATTGTCGCTCTCGTAAGGGTAACAAAGGCGCTGGTGCAAGTGGATCTAAGGATCCTGAAAAGCAACAAGGTTATAATTCTGATTCTATGCAGAATTTAGATAATGTTTTACATTATGTTTCTGTTATTTCTGATGCATTTTATGTTTAGGATGATGACGTTGCTTGGTGGGTTGATTCGGGTGCAACAAGTCATGTTTGCAAGGATCTTCGTTGGTTTCAAGTCTGTAAATCGATTGACGATGGATCATGTGTAAAGATGGGAAACGTTGCAACTGAACCAATCAAATGAATAGGGCGTGTTTTATTGACTTTCACTTATGGAAAAACTTTATGTTTAGATAATGTATTGTATGTACCCGGGATTCGAAAGAGTCTTGTTTCTGAAATTGTGTTGAATAAGTTTGGCTACAAACAAGTGTTGGAAAGTGACAAGTATATCTTGTCAAGACATGGTTCATTTGTTGGATTTGGTCATGTATGTAATGGAATGATTAGATTAAATTTGAATTATCCTTTGTTTAATGCTTCTGCTTGTATTGTTGCTTCTAGTAGTAGTAATAGTTTAAGCAAATCTGAATTATGGCATGCTAAACTAGGACATGTTCATTACAAGAGAATGAAAGATATGTCTAAAATGAGTTTAATACCTGCTTTTGATATAACACATGAAAGTTGCAAAACGTGTATGTTAACAAAGATCACTAGACAACCATTTAAGGGTGTTAATCGGGAAAGTAAAGTATTAGATCTCATACATAGTGATTTATGTGATTTTCATGCCAATCCTTCACTAGGACATAATAAGTACGTAATTACTTTTATTGATGATACTTCTAGATATTGTTATGTCTATCTACTGCATGCTAAACATGAAGCTCTAGATAAATTTAAAATTTATAAACAAGAGGTAGAACTTCAAAGACAAGATTTCATAAAACTATTGTGTACTGATAGAGGTGGTGAGTATTATGATCCGGTTTATTTTCAATCAACTGGAATAATACATCAAATCATGGCTCCTTACACACCACAACAGAATGGGGTGGCTGAAAGGAAGAATATGACTTTAAAAGAAATGGTGAATTCCATGTTATCCTATTCTGGACTCAGTGAAGGATTTTGGGGTGAGGCTATGTTGACAGCCTGTTATATTTTGAATAGAACTCCAAATAAAAACAGTAAACAAACGCCTTATGAAATTTGGACCAAGAAGGTACCAAATTTGACTTATTTGAGGGTTTGGGGCTATAGAACTGTGGTAAGGCTAACTGAACCTAAAATGAAAATTTTGGGTGAAAAAGGTATAGATTGCATGTTCATTGGGTATGCTGAGCATTCCAAGTGTTATAGGTTTTATATTATAGAACCTAATGATTATGTGTCGGTAAACTCTATAATAGAGTCAAGAGACGCTATATTTGATGAAGAGCGGTTCACGTCTATACCTAGACCAAGAGGTATGATCCAGTCATCTTCAAGTAAGATAGCTGAAGATGAGGTTGAAGGTACTGATGATGTACCTGGTCCATCTGTTCCTAGAAAAAGCACTAGAACAAGAAAAGCTAAGTCTTTTGGGTCTGATTTTCAACTTTATTTAGTTGAAGGAACAAGAGATAAGACTTTATCTCAACGTGAATATTGTTTCATTATTTAGGAGGATCCAAGGACCTTGAGTGAAGCAATGGCTTCTAGGGATGTTGCTTTTTGGAAAGAAGCAGTTCAAAGTGAGATTGATTCCATCATGCAAAATGATACTTGGGAATTAACTGATTTGCCTCCTGGATGCAAAGCATTAGGATGTAAATGGATCCTTAAAAGGAAGATGAAAGTGGATGGTAGTATTGATAAGTATAAAGCCAGATTGGTTGTCCAAGGCTTTAGACAAAAGGAGGGAATTGACTTCTTTGATACTTATGCTCCTGTTGCTAGGATTTCCACTATTAGATTGTTGTTAGCTCTTGCAGCTATACATGTTCTAGTTATTCACCAAATGGATGTGTAAACTGCATTCTTAAATGGTGATTTGGATGAAGAAATTTACATGAAACAACCTGAAGGGTTTGTAATGCCTGGACATGAAAATAAGGTATGTAAATTGAAGAAATCATTGTATGGTCTGAAACAAGCACCAAAACAATGGCATCAAAAGTTTGACGATGTGGTCTTGTCTAATGGTTTTTCTTTAAACCAAGCTGACAAGTGTGTGTATAGCAAATTTGATGCTTCTGGTAAAGGAGTAATAATTTGCTTATATGTGGATGACATGTTGATCTTTGGTACTGACCAAGATCAAGTTGATAAGACAAAGGAATTCTTGTCATCTAGTTTTGATATGAAAGATCTGGGGGAGGCAGAGGTGATTCTTGGTATTAGAATCAAACGAGGAAACAATGGTATCTCTATTTCTCAATCTCATTATATTGAGAAGATACTGACAAAGTTTAACTTTGCTAATTGTTCTCCTGTTTATACTCCTGTAGATCCTACTGTGAAGTTTCGACCTAATAAAGGAACTCCAGTGAATCAACTAGATTATTCTAGAGCTATTGGATGTCTTATGTATGCCATGATTAGCACTAGACCAGATATAGCTTTTGCTGTAGGAAAGCTTAGTAGGTACACTAGCAATCCTAGTGCTCTACATTGGCAAGCTTTGGGTCGAGTGTTTCAATATTTGAAAGGAACCATGAATTATGGTTTGACTTACAGTGGTTATCCTTCTGTTCTAGAAGGTTATTCCGATGCTAGTTGGATTAATAATATGGAAGATCACTCATCTACGAGTGGTTGGGTATTCCTTCTTGGAGGAGGTGCTATTTCTTGGGCTTCAAAGAAACAGACTTGTATTACAAGCTCAACAATGGAGTCTGAATTTGTTGCTTTAGCAGCAGCTGGTAATGAAGCTGAGTGGCTGAGGAATTTGGTTTATGAAATTCCTTTGTGGCCTAAACCGATATCTACCATTTCTATCAGATGTGATAGTGCAGCTACCTTGGCTAAGGCTTATAGTCAAGTGTACAATGGCAAGTCTAGACACTTAGGTGTTAGACATAGCATGATTCGTGAGCTTATCATGAATGGTGTGATATCTGTGGAGTTTGTAAAAACTCAACTGAATTTAGCCGACCATTTAACCAAAGGGTTAGCAAGAGATCTCGTACACAAGGCGGCTATTGGGATGGGTTTAAAGTCTATCTAATTAAATCCTTGTATCAAGATACCCAATTCCCATCTAACGTAATGTTAAATGCTGAATTCAATGAGGAAAGCTTGATATCTTTGGATTGGAACACATAATTATATCATCCCACGGTATGTGTTCATAACTACAAGATAAAGGAGGTTGAAATAATATTTCTTAACGGTTTTTTGACAAATTGCATGTGCAGGTGCAAGAGTAAGAAACCACCTATATAAGCATGAAGTTTAGCTGCTTCAAGAAGCTTGGGACTTGGCTTTGATATGCTTATTGAAGGATAGGACACAAGCTAGTAAAACATAGTGTCAAGTGAAACATGTGAATGTGTAAACTGTTGTGTATATTATCTTCATGTATTCACTATGAATAGAAAGAGTTCAATCCTTTAGTGACACTTTGATATTCGATATATTTGGAATGCTAATGTACTAATGTGAAATTCAATCGTCACGACATTTCATTTATGCATCAGTTTGTTGTTTGTTATGAGTTTGTTTTAAGTTAATCAAGATTACACTTAAATGGGGGAGGAATGTTGGTGATTTTATATCACCAATATGATTTAAGTGTAATGTATTGACTTGGTTGACCAATGTGTAATCATGATAAATGTTCAACAAGTCGGGGGTTTGTGCGGAGTGCACACTTGTGTGACGTTATTATGATTATCGCCCTGAATCACGGGGGTTCGGAGGCGGCAGCCCCTGGTAGCAGGGTCCAAGGGGCGGCAGCCCCTGGCAGGGGTCGAGCTGACGCACTTGAAAATAAAATTTCCCTAATTTGGACCGGATTTTTCACGCCTTAATTTAACCGTTTTGGTGGTTATAATATCTGCTATGCAGTTATAACCGAAATTTGGTTCTCTTGGTCATATGTATTCTCAATCTCTGGTTCTGGTTTTCATAACATAAAAAACACATTTTCAGTTCAAATCTGAGTTTTATCCGATTTGAGATTTTGATAGAACCATCGAAATACTTCGATCTGATAGTGTTTGCACGACTCTCAGATTACTGTGATCCATAATTTTCTAACTTATTTTTAATAAGCACTTGTGTCCAAGAGAGCCAAAACTTAAGTTAACTCATATTTACGATTTCTTTTGTGGTTTCTCAAGTCATTTTTTAGTCCAAAAGTTCACATATACTTCATTTGTTTCATCTGAGTCGAATGTGGTGAAAATAAGCATAAGTGATAAGCTTATTTCATTGTGCTTATTAGTGTTAAGCTAAGACAAGGGTTGCCACACAATTAAGCTCTTTAAACAGAACAAGATTATTTTTCTTGCATGAAGTTGAAGGTTTACGGGTGTATATGCTCGACAGTGGATATACATGCAACACATTTTTTTTTGTTTTTCATATCTTGTATATTTGAAAGTTTAGACATATAGTATAGAATATTGCAAAGATTATAACCCCAATACTCCAAGCTACCAAGCTTATTTTCCAAAATATTTCCCAAGCTTTCCCAAAACTCTTTGTGTTATGCTTTGTTTTAGTATAGAATATTGCAAGTGAAATGTAATAAGTGTGTGTCTGTCGTGGGCTTTTAAGGAGAAGGAAGAAGTGTTTGAGAATTTGTCTAATGGTTATTACACACACTCATTAAATGAATCCCTTTGATGTATTAAAGGGGCGGCAACACTAGGCTTGTGAGGGAGGGATTTTTATTTTGAAATCTCGATGTGTATTTCGTGTCCCGTTGAGCTAAAATGTGAGTCGCGGCGTAACGTTTTAAATTTGTAAATTAAAACACATAATATACGGTTTTGAGCGTGCTTTAAAAATAATAATTTGAAAATAATATTTTGACTCACATAAGAATTTGTTAGACTAAGCCATAACTATTTGGGTGTCGTTACGTATGTGTGTTCGTTTATTTGGACTTGCGAGATAACCTCTCGTCTTTGAGTTTAAATAGTTCGCAAGTGTCAGAAAATTAATATCTCACATTTTTTGATAAAACAAATAATTTAAATTGTTATTGAATTCAACAGTGTTAGCCTTAAAAGTTATGTTGTAGTTGGGAATTGCAATTGTATCAAAGTACAAGGACTAGTTTAGTCATTAGTGCTAAAGTTAGGCTAGTCTTGTAGTATAAATACCCTCTCCTAGTCTCAACTAGGAGGTTGGATGTCTCATTGTAACACAAGGTGTGTGTGTGTTTTCCTTCTTTCTCTCTCTAGAAAACACACGCATCTTCCCCAATTCTTTAATCTAATAATACCATGTATTTCCTTTATTTCGAGCATCCCCGACCTCCTGAAAGTGTTTCTTGGTTATAACACACAGTGTGCGGGATAATTTCCCGTAGTGTCTAAGATGAGCGGGTTATCTTCCCGAAATAGTCATGTGAGCTCAAAGATATTTAAAATAAATATAATAAATTAATATTTATTATTGAAATAATATTTAAAAATTACCGTTCGTCACACGGGTGGCAAAGAGTCGGCGACTCAACATAGCCATCTAGATTTTAGGATTATTGGTCTGCTGATTCGTTAAGTTGGACGATGCCATATTGGTCTGCTGATTCGTATAGGTCTGGGGCAAGCTCTAACTCGATATCAACTGATCCGGTGTAAATAAAGCTGTAAGTCAATATAATGCCATTAGATGTGGTAAAAAAAAGTTGTTAATAACTTCAAAAGAAGAGAGGTACCGAACAGCTCAAATATATCAGAACTGATGTTTTTTATCCGTATTTCTTTGCAAGAAGTTTCCTAACAAAAGCATAGGTCTTACCGTTGTGAGAGATGCATTAAAGAAAATAAAATGTCGCTTATAACAAAAGAAAGTACTTGGAATGCTTGTTGTTTCATACAGTGGTGACTAACCTTAAATCCACCTGCAAACATAGCTATGAAGACTTCCTATTTTGCCATCAAGATCTTTTTATTAGCAAAGTAGCGTTGGCCTGATTTGAAAAATACAGAGCATCAACCATAACCTTCAAATAGCGCAGAAGAAATCATATTCGTTAAGGAAAGTGTATCACCTTTAAGAATAAAGGTCACATCACAGTGCGTAGGATTGTTACAATCTTGACCGGTTTTGACCTGCAATAAGAGTTGATGCTTAATAAAGATAATGTAGTGAAGTACATGCAACCCCCATTTTAAAGATAATTTGTTGCATATTATTAGGCTTCTCTTAAACAAACTATTTTACTAGATATATCACATTCAATAGAAAAATTAGAAATCTAACCATAGAATCCATATTGTTCTGCCCTCCATTTGCGGAAGAAGCGGTTTTCTGAGCTATTTGACTTAACGCCAAAGAAGCCCGCATCTTAAGTTTCTTATCTTTAGTACTTAGAAGCTCCAGAAGGTCGATCAACATATCATGCTCTGAAATGTTCGAGCAATACTAGATATATTTTCTTACCTATGCAACTAGATAAATCTATGGAATATACCTAGGCAGCAAGAACAGATTTTCTTCAAAGTTTCTGGTGAACCAATGATAGACACGCCAAACAGGATGTTTATCTTATCCATTAAATCTCCAACAGCCAAAGACAAAAAGAGAGTTAGGCGCTGGATTGTCTGAAACGAGAAATAGAGTATGAACGCCGTTAAAATCTCACAAAAAGGCCTGTTGCACCACCTAAACCAAAAGTAATTTGACAAACAGCATTAAAGTTAAAAGTTTGCCCGTTTGGTCATGTTGTTTTTCTTTCTTTTTACAGTCATTCTTGGACAATCTTGAAATCTCTGCAAAACATAATCACAGAGTGAGAATTACAGCAAGTAATGACTTTGCTGAACAACAAAAGCATGTTTGTATGAGTAATTACCTTGTCAATCAAAACAATTTTTTCTAGCCTCTCCACTGCTCCCTTCTTTATCATTTCCACCAAAGTACACTTCAAATAAACAATTTCATTAGTTTACAATATTACAAACAGATTATAACATAAGGTGTTACAAAATTGAGGTTACCTCTTGGGCCGAAAATTCATAAAACATATACGCCACACAGTTATGGAGATCTTCTACTTTGGTCTCAAGAAGTTCTAGAAATGCAGAGATGCCATTGCAATGACAAATTATCTCATACAGTCCCGGATCCTGGAATAAAGACATTTAACAATCCAAAAACATTAAACATTGTGAAGTACAACTAGGCAAAGTCAATTAGATAAAACGTTAAACACATAATTACCTGTGCAATTCTGCATAACGCATACGCATAATTTTTTTGAACTTCATTGTTTGTTGATCTGAACAATGCAATCAGCGGTTCAATAGCATTATGGATATCCAAAGGGTAATTCTGCAAAAAATAAAAAATAAAAAATAAATGTGTGTTATTTTGATTTATGAAATATAAGAGAAATGGTGATAAGCAACATATAGTGTGTAAAACCTCGAAGCCATCGTCAGACATAATAGGTCCTAAAAAAATCAAAGCCTCAAAACAAATTTCTTCGTCAAGGGACCTGTTAACAAAATATAAAAATTTTAGAACCAATCCTATACACTCTTTGTCATCTTCACACGAAAATAGTTGTACCTCAAAAGTACTATGACATNCAATCAACATATCATGCTCTGAAATGTTCGAGCAATATTAGATATATTTTCTTACCTATGCAACTAGATAAATCTATGGAATATACCTAGGCAGCAAGAACAGATTTTCTTCAAAGTTTCTGGTGAACCAATTATAGACATGCCAAACAGGATGTTTATCTTATCCTTTAAATCTCCAACAGCCAAAGATAAAAAGAGAGTTGGGCGCTGGATTGTCTGAAACGAGAAATAGAGTATGAACGCCGTTAAAATCTCACAAAAAGGCCTGTTGCACCACCTAAACCAAAAGTAATTTGACAAACAACATTAAAGTTAAAAGTTTGCCCGTTTGGTCATGTTGTTTTTCTTTCTTTTTACAGTCATTCTTGGACAGTCTTGAAATCTCTGCAAAAACACAATCACAGAGTGAGAATTACAGCAAGTAATGACTTTGCTGAACAACAAAAGCATGTTTGTATGAGTAACTACCTTGTCAATCAAAACAATTTTTTCTAGCCTCTCCACTGCCCTCTTCTTTATCATTTCCACCAAAGTACACTTCAAATAAACAATTTCATTAGTTTACAATATTACAAACAGATTATAACATAAGGTGTTACAAAATTGAGGTTACCTCTTGGGCCGAAAATTCATAAAACATATACGCCACACAGTTATGGAGATCTTCTACTTTGGTCTCAAGAAGTTCTAGCAATGCAGAGATGCCATTGCAATGACAAATTATCTCATACAGTCCCTGGAATAAAGACATTTAACAATCCAAAAACATTAAACATTATCTCATGCAGAGATGCCATTGCAATGATAAAACGTTAAACACATCATTACCTGTGCAATTCTCCATAACGCATACGCATAATTTTTTTGAACTTCATTGTTTGTTGATCTGAACAATGCAATCAGCGGTTCAATAGCATTATGGATATCCAACGGGTAATTCTGCAAAAAATAAAAAATAAAAAATAAATGTGTGTTATTTTGATTTATGAAATATAAGAGAAATGGTGATAAGCAACATATAGTGTGTAAAACCTCGAAGCCGTCGTCAGACATAATAGGTCCTAAAAAACTCAAAGCCTCAAAACAAATTTCTTCGTCAAGGGACCTGTTAACAAAATATAAAAATTTTAGAACCAATCCTATACACTCTTTGTCATCTTCACACGAAAATAGTTGTACCTCAAAAGTACTATGACATGCTCTAATGCTCCAGCAGCAAGAACCGCTTTCTCAATATTTTGGGAAGAAGCGACAAGGGAGGCAAGGATTTTAACCGATTCAAG
Organism: Artemisia annua; assembly: GCA_014162995.1. NCBI lineage: Eukaryota > Viridiplantae > Streptophyta > Magnoliopsida > Asterales > Asteraceae > Artemisia > Artemisia annua. The sequence goes on along the minus strand of LBNU01001152.1, from coordinate 248,428 downwards.
TTGAAACTTGGTATGGTGTTGAAGCTGCTTGACCAGTGGCGGTATGCCACCAGATTTAACGAAGAGGCTTGCAAAGTTATCTAAAAAATGTGAAGATAATCTAAGCCATCATTAACATATCACTAATGCATATTGTTACCGACAAACTGCCAATAGTATGAGTTGAACATCAGCAGACACACAAAGTTAATGTAACTAATAAATCTGACAAGAGACTGCATGTAAACTTCAATTTCTAAAAGTAACACACTTGTAAAATTTTAACAATGGAATGAAAACCTAAAACATGAACGTATATACTAGCTAATTTAGCAGCAAGTCTTAACAGTATGCCTAAACACATTACATTCTGTACATCTAGGAGGAACCCATTCAGTCTCCACTATAACTACCTTCCTACATACTTCATTCCTATCTTTGTCCCTATATACCACCTCAATTAACTCATGTAAACATCTCTTAGCAGACATCTCCACTAGAACCCTTGCAAGCCCTACTCTTCCAATCCCTAGTCTACACATATCAGCAGTCACACTATCCATAACTAGAGGATTTTCGAGTCTACTAGCTAGTGCACTTATACCATGAGTGGTCCAAGCCTCCAATGGAACATTACATAACTTGATCCAAATAGGTAGCACATCATGTTCTCTCTTATCCAAACACACATGAATATCCCATTTTTGAACAAAGAAAGGCTTATTACTTACCATCCATGGTCTACTATTAACAACATATTCTAGCCCTTCCTCATTGTGTAACTTCATGTAGTATACTCCATTTACTTACATCAACAATGTCTTTGAACCCCATCCTGCCCCACTTTCTCCTCAAGTTGTACCTTAATTCATTCACACTCATATGATGCCCAACAAAATAACCACACAATGTTAACTCCCATTTCTTACACCCCTCATCAATCATCAAATATCAAATATTCCTTACCATTCTCATCAATTTCAATTGGAACATCAAATAATTTTTTACTCGAATCATTCAAATTACCAGTAGCAGCTGAGGCATAGGTCTTAGTCCCATCCTTTACTCCTTTATTTTGTTCCTTGCTTGGCAAGTTTCTCACTAGTAACTTCTTCCTTCTGAACCATATCATCACCCGACCCAATATATTATGTATTTCCTTTGTCTTATCATCCTTATTCACTTCACTATCCTGCACATCCCCATCATATGTTTCATTCACACTAGTAACACTTTCATCCTGACCTTCCACTCTCTCCTTTCCATTACCAGTACTCAGGGGTGGCAATTTGTGCCCGAAATCAAAAAAATGGACTAATTTTGACAAATTTGTAAAAGATTGGGGCACATTTAGCCCCCACCTTTTTTGAAATGGGCATATATTGCCCATTTAAAAGTTAGATGGGTACAAACGGGCACATATTTTCTCTCAATTGGAGAATATTACAATTGTTTTTAAAGAAAAACTTATAGATGTAATATATTTAATTTTTCAAATATAAATAAGGTGTTACGTTTGAGGAATTTATTTCGTCGTTTTGGGTCTTTTCTAAAGCGATTTGTGTAACATGCGCCCGTTTGACCCATGCCCGTTTAGCCCGATGCCCGTTTAGCCCGTGCCTGTTTAGCCCGATGCCCGTTTAACCCGTGCCTGTTTAGCTCGACCAGTACTACACCCTTCATTCAAGTCACCTTCCCTGTATTTGCCTCAGTTCTATTCACATTATCGTTACTCCCCACCTCATTTGTAACCTTATTTTTGCTAATGTCATATTTTTTTTGTTTATTCATATTCCTACTAGTAGACATAACAGAGTTATCAAAACGTGCATGCACCTTAATTGACCTCTTAGATCTCATGATTAGGTTTTTTACAAATTTAGGGGAAATTCAAATTGAGACTTAAAATTGAATTAAAACCATAATTAGATCAAGAAATGTGATTAGAAGCTAAAGAAACAAAGGATTCAAGCAGCAAATCAACCAAACCTAAAAATCCAATTTTGGAGCAAAAACTCAAAACTATGTTTTATAGAAAAACATCATAAAAATTGGGGAAAATAGTATCAAATAGATGCGGAATAGAAAATTTAATCGATTACACGGATTGGATTATGAATTGACGCACTAAATTCAATGTAATTGAGTCATTTTCAAGAAGATGTACGATTTACGCGTTAACCTTTTTTTTCGTTTTGTCCAAATATTTTCTACAAATATCTGAAATTGTTATACAGGGGGTTTTTATATACGGGCTTATGAGCTTTTTTTTGTTTTTTTTAAACATGGCTTATGAGCTTGTTTGATTAACTTTTCGGCTTATTTTGAGACTTATATAAGCTCACAAGTCTCAAAATAAGCCGGAAAAATTGGGGCTTATGAAATACAAGCCAAAACACAAATAAGCTCATAAGCCACATATAAGCTTAAACAAACACCCCAAAAGTCTTTTTTTTAGAGCAATGCTTGTTCGTAAAACCTCGAAACTATTTGTGACAAACGGAAATTTTCTAAACTTATTTTAAAAATAAATTTCATTTATTATCTATTATACATTTTCAAGCTTTTTGGAAACTCATTTAAAAAATGATAAGTTATCTCGTTTTTTCTGAAAAACGACCTCACGCGCGTACCGACACTTAATTAGTTATGGCAATAATTAAATAAACTCAGTTTCGAGTCAATAAAAATGTTTTTTAATACTTAAATAAAAACACTCCCAAAAATACATTTTATACGTTTTTACTTGTAGAGTCAAACCGGGACATGACGGCTCACATTTATACTCAACGGGACACGGAATACACTCCGTAAAAATCAAACTCTATTCCCTCCCACTTTGTTTTATGTTGCCGCTCCGGGCGCTCCATATTCACAAAAAATTACACATATTAAAACTAGACAAAAATACACCGTTGGTCCCTAAACTTTCCCAAAAATATCGCCATGCCCCCTAAGTTTGCAAAAGCGTTTCCACGCGCTCAAAAGTCTGGTTTTTGAGGTTGTATGCGTCCCTTGACCAGGTCAACGTTCATTTTTTGTTATATTTCCAAGGGCATACTAGTCCAACCACATTTATAACTATCATATGGTTAAATCTAACATGACATTCAACTTCAGGGACCAACTGCGTAGTTTCAGAATCGTGATCCCCTAGGCACAAAAAAAACGACAATAATTGCCGACATCTTTACTCATCCCAAATATCTCAATATAGACAAAATCTATGGCAATATCACAAGAGGAGCTTCTAATCAAAATAAATATAGGTTTCGACTCGACTCTAGAACACTTTATCGGAAGCCTTACTAACGCCTTTTTCAACAGAATAAGGGGGTGTTTCTTTTTTTCCTTAACTAAAGGACCATGTGGGTCCTATGTGGACCCATGTTTGTTAATGCCTCTATATGAGGAGAGGTACATATTTTATGGTTTGTGGATATAGAAGGATTAGTAGAAATTTGCGGGCTCCACATAAAAAAAATATTATTAAATGCTTGTGTGGACCCATGTGGCCCCTATCCCTTAGATAAGGGGAAAAAGAAACACGCCCTAAGTAACCAAATATTATTTTTGTCCATTTTAGGGATGAGCATAACCGAATCTCGGAATCAAACCCAAACCGTACCGGTACGGTACCGAGTTCCGATATACGGTACGGTACCGGGACTACTAAATAACGCCAAAAAAATCGGTACCTTTCGAGTTCGCGACGGGACTTATTCGGGAAATCCCGATTTAGTACCAGAATTTGAATAGTCTATGTTTTTTAATGAATTGTCTTATCCAAAAAATCACACAACCCATTCTCTCCGTCCTCTCTCTAAAAAGAAAACACATTTCTCTCTCTAGAAAAAAACAAAACCCAATCCAACCTCCTTCTCTGGCGGTCGGTCGGTCTTAGCTGGGCATCTGGACCTCCTTCTCCCATCCTTTCTTGTATATTTTCTCCATCCTACAATAAAAGCCTTCTCACAGATTTGTCATCTCCCATCTTCGCCGCTGCCGCCACCGCTGTCTTCTGTTCAGATCCGTTACCATCCGGTTGCTTCTGCTCAGATCTGTTGTGGTCCGTCATCGAGGGTTTGCTGCTGCCTTGGGTTTCGACTTTAGATCTGTTTGATTTTGGTCTGGCTCCTTTAAGGATGCTCAGTTTTATCTTCTATGTATGTTTTATGTACTTTGTGTACTTTTGTCAAGCTACATCTTCATATGGTTGTGTCTACTAAAAGCTCACTTTGGTGATCCCCCCCCCCCCTGTATGGTGTTGCTGTAGTCTGTCACAACTATTATGGTGTATGTCTTGTTTTGGCTTAACTTGTTACCTTGTGTATTTTGTTTGGCAAGTCGGTTTCGATTTTGCCTTTTATATTCGATGTAACTTGTTGTGTTCAAATTACCTCCATTTGTGAGGAGTGAAATGAAATCTTTGTTCCAAAAAAAAAAGATAAATAAATAAATAAATAAAAAATTGAATAGTCCATGTTATTTTAATGAATTCTAGTCAATAGGAAACAATCTCAGATTCTATACTTTGATTCATTATTGTCTTCTGTCATTGTATTTTTTTATCTACAATTCATGCATGTTTATGTTTTCGTTATGCAAAATAAGACTAGGCAAATCTTATACGTGTGCAAGAACCAAAGCACATCTGTGTGCCTAATCATTCACGAGTGTATGTTTAGTCGTTCACATTAGTTCTTCAACTATTGACTCAACAACTATTGGGGTATAAATGTACAGGATATTGCATCCTTCATGCTTGGGATTTGGGACAGGCTCATCCAAGTTTTTGTAGTTTTGGCTCTTCCTCAACATGGTTTGGCAAAAAACGGAATAACCCGATACGTACCGATTTCCCGGTACCGGGTAACGGAACCGGTACCGGTACCGGAATCCCGTTCGGTACGGTACCGGTACACACCTTTCATGCCCGGGAAAAAAACGAGACCACTAATTTGATACTGGTTCGGGACGAGCTCATCCCTAGTCCATTGCTTTGTAGAGCAAGTATACCTACTCATCACAAGAAAAGTAACAATCAAGTTGAATTTAAATAGAGAAGTCAAACAAAGTTAGATAAAGCTACAATATACTGAAAAACGAGGTGAACCTCATGCAACAATCTCAATTCATCAGATTTAGTTATCAATACAAAACCAAGCAGGCTAAACAGTTTTTTTGCATTGCTAGCAGCAACTACTAAACATAGAAGGGTTAGACAAGGGTCCTGCTACAACAAACAAGTCTAGAACAGGGTCTAATGCAAGCATCATTACTTACGCAACAGAGAGACATTTTCATGGTAAGAATCTATAGATTCATAACTTAGCAACCTTAAAATTATGTAATGCAACAGGCGAACATACACAAGACTACAAGAGAAGATAACGACATAACCATAACAATGACATTGGCATTGGCAACTCACTTAGATTTAACCATATAATAGTTATAAATGTGGTTGGACTATTATGCCCTTTAAAATATAACCAAAAAATGAGCGTTGACCTGGTTAAGGGACGCATTCGGCCTCAAAAACTAGACTGTTGGACGCATGGCGACGATTTTGCAAACTTAAGGGGCATGACGATGTTTTTGGGAAAGTTTAGGGACTAACGGTGTATTTTTGCCTTAAAACTAATAAAATGACTATTAAGGGTCCGTTTGTTCAGTGGGTTTTCAAAGGGGATGAGATTTGGAGCTCAAAACCATGTTTGGTTAAAAACCCAATGACAATAAAATTAAATTTTATTTAATTATATAACTCATTCAATAATAATACACTTGAGTTATGAATTGCTAAAGTAGCCAACCCTATTTAGTAATTCTTAACTCAAGTGTTGACTTTTGTGATTTCTTTTGGTAGGAGGAGAGGATCCTCTCAAATAACTTGACTCAAGTTAGAGGATCCTCAATCATTGGATTGAAATCAAAGATTAAGATGATGTGGTTTCCTTTTTAATTTTGGCCTTTGATTTTAATCTAATAGTTGAAGATCCTCTCTAATTTGAGTCAAATTGTCCCACCAACTTGAGAGGATCTTCTTCCGTGGGTGAGTCTCATTTTTTTCTCACTCTACTCTCTCTAAAAAATGCAATAAAATAAAAAAAAATTAATTTTGAAAATTAATTTAATTATATAACTCATTCAATAATTAATTTTTTTTTCTATATCTTCATAATTACACCAAATCCAAATACTATGGCCCATTTAGTTTGTAGGTGGGTTTAGGACTTGAATTTGGAATTGGATTTAAATTTGAATTATGATTTGATGAATGGAGAGAAAAAAATGTTTAATAGTATTAATTATTTTATGTAATAATTTTGTAATAAAAAATCAACTTGTGTCATTAGTCACAAGTTAAGCACACTAAAAGGACGATGTGACTCATGAAAATGACGACAAGACTCATGTCTTTTATTTGAAAGTGTACTTTCGTGTGGGTCGTCGTCTTTTTTCATACTTTTTAAATAAAAGACATGCTTCATATCGAGTATCATTGTTTTTTTTGGTGTACTTAGGGTTTTATTTATTTTTTTTATAATTAAAGTAATATTCGAAAACTAAAACAGTCTCCTAAAAAACTTATTGGATGCTGAAATCCAAACAGAGTCTTAATACATAAAGCGCGGTGTGGTGAATATTTTAAAAAACTTCACCTTCACTTGACTTCACATATCCCAAAAACCAACATTCCTCATTCCATTTATTCCTTCACACACACACTTTCACAAAAAACACATTTTCACCACCACCACCTAGCTCATCAATGGCGGCAAGTCTCCTCTCTCTCTCTCTCTCACACACACACACACACACACACACAATTTCACCTAAACACACACTAACCATTTCAGTTACATTTTTTTTGCATAAACTAATCCAATGCTCATGCCACGTGTCACTTGCAATTCTGTTACTGACATCTCTACATTTCACATACACGTCATCTTTCAAGGTCTCGTTTATATATTTATTATTATTATTATTTTATAAAAAATAATTAATTATTATTATGAATAACTAGTAAATAATTTCATTTATTATCTATTATACATTTTCAAGCTTTTTGGAAACTCATTTAAAAAGTGATAAGTTATCTCGTTTTTCCTGAAAAACGACCCCACGCGCGTACCGACACTTAATTAGTTATGGCAATAATTAAATAAACTCAGTTTCGAGTCAATAAAAATGTTTCTTTTATACTTATATAAAAACACTCCCGAAAATGCATTTTATACGTTTTTACTTGTAGTGTCAAACCAGAACACCGCGGCTCACGTTTATACTCAACGGGACACGGAATACACTCCGTAAAAATGAGACTCTATTCCTTCCCACTTTGTTTTATGTTGCCGCTCCGGGCACTCCATATTCACAAAATATTACACATATTAAAACTAATAAAATGACTATTAAAGGTCCGTTTGTTCAGTGGGTTTTCAAAAGGGATGAGATTTGGAGCTCAAAACCATGTTTAGTTAAAAACCCAATGACAATAAAATAAAATTTTATTTAATTATATAAACACATAAGTGACACTATGACTACCCTGAATCATAAGTGATATTGGGCAATATGGGTAAAACTGGTAAGTTTAGCTTCCAAATTTATTAACGAAGATATTGTAATTTTCATTTGAATGATCATATTAGTTTGTGATATTCATATTTCTGATGTCACTTGAATGATCACACATTCAGGAGCAGCAACAACAACATGAGCACTAAAGACAACAGGAGCACAACATTCAGGAGCACCAAAGACAACAGGAGCCTTTGGGAAAAATGTGGCAAAATTTGTGGCAATCTAGTATGAAAATACCTTCTGTATCTAGAGTTTAGAATCACCAGGCTGTATAGTCATCGTCTCAAGGGTAGAAAGCGCAAAGATTGTTGATGTCAAAGGGTAAAGCGTAGAAAACCGAAAATGTGTATGTAGACATGCTAAATGATTGATGTTAATTGGTTTTTACTTGTACATTACTGGAAACATGCTAAATGATTTATGATTATTCTGAATGTAGACATTGAAATATCTTGTTCTTTGCTTAAGTTTGTATGTAATTTCTTTGCATCAGGTTTTCTAATATACATATTTGTATGTAATTTCTTTTCATTTTTTCTTCAGAAAATATGTCCACTCTTTCAGGTGTGAATATTTAACAATGTTTCTACACTTTTAATTGTAAGCATCTTTTTGCAATTTTGCCACACTTTTAAGCGTGGACATTAAAAGAGTGTTTCCACACTTTGAACCATAGACATTTTCATAGTATCTCCACACTTATATGTGTAGTAAAATTTGTCACACCCATTATTACCACATATTTGCAAATGTGGAATTTATAATTTTACAAAGTTTTAACAGTGGCCAATTGGCCTTTAAAATGTGAAAAATTTAACTTGTGTTTTGTAGTGTGGCATTTTGTTAGGACCAAACTCGTTTCTATCTAGTACTAGTAGTATTTATTTTCCAAGCATCTGATCATTTAAGAAAACTAAACTATCAATGTCACATAATAAATGGAGAAGATTAAAATAAAACATAGACATATTTATTTTATTTAAATGATAAGTTCTCGAATATCAATCCCACGTAATACAGTTGTAGCATTTTTCTCTCTAAGGAACACAACACATGCAGACTATAATAACTATTGGATGTTCCAATGGTACACAAGAGCCACGATTATAACCTCTTTGTATGCAATCAATATTACAATTTTTTGAATTGCAAGGGTCAACGTATATTACATGATTACATTTCGAGTCGGGGTTCATCATATTTTCACCTATTGTTTTTATAAAAAGAAAATTTGTAAGTATAAGTAACTGAATACAAAAAATTATAAATATAACTATTAATCGGAATACGTATATAAGAATAGTACATACCATTGCATACAATTAAGAGCATCAACACAAGAGTTGTTTTGAACAAAGAGAAATTCATTTTCCTTAATACCAAAATGTCATGATGAGTGGAACTATATAAAGAGCATTGGACCATTAATATTTTATATTACATTAATTATATTAAATATATAATATAGTGTTACATTGAATTACATTATACTAGTAGGGTACCCGCGCGTTATAGCGGCGGGTACTCCTAAAATAAATATTAACGTCATCAAACGACAAAAGTGATAGCTAGGAGTTGTAAACCGTTCGGGCGCGAGCCCGTTGGCCCATGCTTGTTCGGGCTCGAACCGCCCGTGCCTGTTTAGGCTCAAACCCTTTTGGCACGTTACCCGTTCGGGCTTGAATATTTGTATAATATGCTCTATTATTTGTATTAGCGACATTTAATGCAGAAATTGTGTTTAAATTGGTTGTATAATATGCTTAATAATTTGCATTTTTTATGTAAGTGGTGTTTTAATAATTGCATTAATTATATTTATTAACCAGTTAATTAATGTTAGTAAATGTGTTTTAATTAGTTGTACTTTTAGCTTAATAATATGTAATATTGAATTTTAAGTATTTCTATTTTAAGATTGTATTTAATGTTAGAAAATGTGTTTGAATTAGTTGTATATTAAGCTTAAGAACTTGTAATTGCATTTAATGTTAAAAAATGTGTTTTAATTAGTTGTACTTTTAGCTTAAGAACTTGTAATGTTTAATTTTAAGTATTTCTTTTTTTTAGAATGCCTAAATGCTTTGTAAGATAGTATGATTGCTTTAGATAACATTGCATTAATTACATTAAATGCTAAAAATATTTTTTTTATCAAATAAATGCTTATAAAACTTGTACTCCCTCCATTCCAAAAAAGAGTCCACAAACAAAAAATTTATAAATTATAATATGTGTAATTAATGCTAGTTTTAATTGATAAAAAGTCATTTTTATCCTCACATAGATAAAAAAAAATAGTAATTAATTCAAGTTTTAATTAGAATGATAAAGTAGGAAAACCTGTCATAAATATTGTCCATATATAAAAACTGAAATACTTATTTTGGGACAAACATAAATAGTAAAATCGACTCTTTTTTTGGAACGAAAAGAGTATTTCTTTAAGATACTCTATTTTTTACTCCATTCCTCCCAAAAAGAGAGCCAACCAATAATAAATGTAGAAATTATAATATGTGTAATTAATGCTAGTTTTGATTAATAAAAAATCATTTTTGCCCTCATAGTTAATATAAAAATAAAAAATGAGTAATTAATGCAAGTTTTAATTAAAAGGGTAAAGTAGAAAAACCAGTCATAATTACTGTCCATATATAAAAACTGAACACTTATTTTGGGACAAACATAAATAGTAAGATAGACTCCTTTTTTGGGACGGAGTGAGTAATTGCTAATTTAAAATAGAAATATAAATGGATAATTGACTAATTATCGGTCTCTCGCTAACCGCTTAAAAGGAAAATCGTGTTATACTATATTTTGATTCTTTTAAAAAATCTAAGGAACATTGTCATTTTTTTTTTTTTTTTTTGACATCAAGTTTATAATTACGTGACAGTAAAAGTCATTTTTAACTTATCCACATTTCAAAATCAAGTTCAGAATTAGGATCCATGATATATTTTTGACACTTTATGAAATTGGATCATAAACCCAGATACAAATTTTGTTTGTTAAAGGTGGTGTTATACACCCGTGGTTCAGGGGATGGAACAAGCCAATAGGATAACAATTGCTTCGCGTGGCGCGTGGAATACGTAATGAGATAACCATCACGCCTATCTTTTGTTTTTGGGTGTTAGGATAAGTGTCGTGAAAGTCATGTTTATTTAGGATATGTGTCGAATCAGATAGGATGTGTGTTGAGTCGAACTAGGATATGTGTTGGAGTCAAAATAGGAGTTATCTGTTAACTAGTATTTAATGTTTTCTAGTGAATGAAAGTTATTAGTTTTTCAGTCAATATTCTATCATTATCGTTTCTACTTTTATCAAGGAGCTAGCACCCGCTCAAAGTGGTGGACTATCCCGATACTATCCGTAACGGGTCGTATCAATTGGTGCTTTCATTAAGCTACGATGAATAAGCAACAAATACGGTTACTTTTGAAGGAGCGGTCCAACTCTTTCACAAGTCAGATTGTAGCTTTGAACCAAGAGTTACAAGCAGCGAAAACATTGGTATTGAGACGTCATGGATTGGGGTCAGTGGCGATCAAGGACTCCTACCGTGATCAATGCGGTTAGATGTTCCCAAATTCAGTGGAGTTGATCCTTATAGTTGGATTTTGTAATCGTTGTGGTTTCGTAATCGTCACCGTGGATCTGTAATCGCCGTGGTTTCGTAATCGACGCCGTGGTTTTACTGTTCCGATCATCATCATCAGGTCATGTTAGTTAATCGTTTATTAATGTGTTTTGTGTTGTACAATTAGATAACGATTATTATTATGTGTATTGTGATGGTTAAGTACTTTAGGTACAAGTGAGATATAATCGTCTTTACATCAAGCGGCTCCAGCTCATAATCTCTACACGCAGTTAATGCAAGTATAACCCGATGTGTGTCGAACTACCGACATTCTTTTTCCTCTATTTTATTCCATCAGATCAACTAAAAACCACCCAAAAGAGCACAAACAAAATAACTCACTGTATGCTATGAAATAAAACTAAATGGGTGTTTGGCAGATGATTGTGTGTTGCAAGACACCGATTATCAGAATGCACTATTTAATCTGTTTGCAAGCGCAAAAACCCAACACCCCCTAAATTACTAAAACCCAAAGTTGCATCTGATGATTAGAGCCATTGACCCTTAAAATGATGTCAAAACATTTATTTTGCGTGCTCATTAACCAGTACAACATACTATACCTTATCAAATCAATTAAAGCACAACTTAACTTACTTTTATAATGCATAACAACTTTAAGTAAGGCTCAAAGTCTAACATGTGTGCTTGGTACGTCTTCACATGTCACGTCTTCAAAGATCATATCTTTGCAAGCTCCAGCACCATATAGCTCTTTCAGTAGAGTTGTTAAAAATTGTAACACCTCCAACTCGGATTACGGCAGCGGAATATAGCTAAGGGTATTACTTGAGGGGTAGTGAGTCAAGACCATAGTAAAACGACCTCATCACGAGACGTTTTTAAATAACACGAAAATATATCATTTGATTACATAGATCCATATTGAGTTCAAGACTCAATATTAAAATAGCAGCGGAAAATAAAGAAAGTTTGCAGCGGAAAATAAAGACATAGTTCAAAATATTTTACGAATGATGATAAACAAAATATAGCCAAGATGAAAAGGAAGTCCCACAGATAGCCACAAATTGTCTCCAACCATACTCCAACATCCAGAAATAAATTTCACTTTAGTTACCTGAGATAAACATGCTTAAAAAGTCAACACAAAGGTTGAGTGAAATTCATAGGTTTAATAAATAAGAGTTGAGCACAAGATTTTAGTCTGGATGATATAAACAACATATGCATATATCGGGAAAGACACAGTAACAACATTCATAATCATATGAATAATCAAGGATATGCTAAGCTCATGACACGCAAAACGTTAACCGGCACCAGTAACCCTGGCGTAAGTCGACAGTAACCGCGGAATTTCATAATATAATAAATGCCCCCAAGGCTAGGTACATGCCAGAAAACCGAATTTTACAAAGACTCTAAGTCGGTTGTGAAAACAAGCAATAAAGAAAAATGGGTTGGGCTTGGGACACAAGCCAACCAAATGACCCTTTAAGCTATTCCTATTTGACTAATGTCTAAACATTAACACTAAGACCCGTGGACTTAACAATAAGCTAATATAGAGACTAAACTCATAACACATATAAATGCACCAACTTCAGTTCTTCTATGTCCTACCCACCAACACTATATCAATCTCAGAAACAATAGCCATTGTTCTTTAGCAACATCTCGACACTCTCACCATAGGCACAACTCAACGCAAATCTTAAATCTCCGTTCTTGAGCCGCTCCACTCCTACACGTTCCTGTTGCTCCTACAAACATTGTCATAATCAACCAATCAATCCACCATACATATATATATACACCATTTATTAATTTGTATATAATTCTCTTTAAGATAAGATATCGAAGCTTTGGCTTAGAGGGTCCGGAATCTCATCTTCATCTTGATAATCATGACCAATTATATCCAAACAACTTCATTCAATCTCCTTAACCATGTCTTCTATTCCTATTTAGCAATTCTTAACTCAAGTGGTGACTTTTGTGATTTCTTTTGGTAGGGGGAGAGGATCCTCTCAAGTAACTTGACTCAAGTTAGAGGATCCTCAATCATTGGATTAAAATCAAAGGTCTAGATGATGTAGTTTCACTTTTAATCTTGACATTTGATTTTAATCTAATAGTTGAAGATCCTCTAACTTGAGTCAAGTTGTCCCACCAACTTGAGAGGATCTTTTTCCGTGGGTGGGTCTCATGTTTTTCTCACTCTATGCTCTCTAAAAAAATGCAATAAAAGAAAAAATTTAATTTTGAAAATTAATTTAATTATATAACTCATTCAATAATTAGTGTTTTTCCTCTCTCTTCATAATTACACCAAAATCCAAATTCTATAGCCTGTTTGGTTTGTAAGTGGGTTTAGGATTTGAATTTGGATTTAAATTTGAATTATGATTTGATGAAAGGGAGAGAAAAAAAATATTTAATCGTATTAATTATTTTATATAATAATTTTGTAATAAAAATATTATTAATTAAAATAATGAGTTTTTCTAACTTGCGATGTGACTCACGAAAATGACTACAAGACCCATGTCTTTTATTTGAAAGTGTACTTTTGTGTGGGGTCTCGTCGTCTTTTTTCATACTTTTTAAATAAAAGACACGGGTCATATCGTCAGTTTTCATGAGTCTCATCGTTTCTATGGTGTACTTATTACTAGTGGCTTTTTATTTATTTATCATTATTCTTATTATTATTTTAAAGTACTAGTAATAAGTATTCGAAAACTAAAACAGTCTCGTAAGAAACTTATTGGATACTGAAATCCAAACAGAGCCTTAATACATAAAGCGCGGCATGGTTAATATTTTAAAAAAAATTCACCTTCACTTAACTTCACATATCCCAAAAACCAACATTCATTCCATTTATTCCTTCACACACACACTTTCACAAAAACACACATTTCCACCACCTCATCAATGGCGGTAAGTATCCTACCTCTCTCTCTCACACAGTTTCACCTAAACACACACTAACCATTTTAGTTACATTTTATTTTGCAGAAACTAATCAAATTCCAATGCCACGTGGCACTCTCAATTCTGTTACTTTTAACATCTCTACATTTCACATACACGTCAGCTTTCAAGGTATTATTATTATGATTATTTTATAAAAATTAATTAATTATTATGAATTACTAGTAACTGATTAGTTAGTTGAATAGCAGGAAGGACAAACGTGTGTGAATAATAATAATTGTGATGCTTCGTTGCATTGTGAGGCCTGTGTTGCTGATGGTAATCTTCGTCCTCGTTGAACATGTGTCCAGTCTACCAATCCTCTATCTAAGGTCTACTCTTTACTCTCTGTTTATTTATATGTGTGACAGTGTGTGAATCTTGTTGTGTGTTTAGGTGTAATTGTGAATATTAGTGTTTGTTTCGGCGTGACTGTGTGAAAATTAACGCGAGTGTGATAATTACTGTGTGTTTAGGTGTAATTTGAAATTTTCCTTATTATATTAATTGGTCGTTGTCACGATATAATATAATTCACGAAATGACGGAATCAGTTCTCGACACGTTATTTGAAATATAAATATTTCACTAATTTTTAATTAACACTAAACCGGGCCCTTAATAATTACTTAAGCCCAATCGAACCAAACTAGTTATTCGGCCCAAATCATAAGCCCAATTTTATTTCTATTATTTCATGTGATATTCGACTAGAAACCATCCTCCAAAACGCTCCTCGTTCTCTCGAATCTTAAACACGACACCTATATATTTTTATACCATCTCGTTCTTCACCTAGCCGACTATACGTATGCCCAATCTCAGAATCACATGTCGAGTGTTGATATGTTTTTGAAGGGCAATCTATTCGGTCCAAGACAAACCAACTCGACATAAGTTTTATATTCAAAACTTAACCGTTTTAAACTCGGTTTGTTTCTAAATGATCCTAATAATATTTCTAGCGTGATTTCATGATTAGATGTCAAGTTTAATCAGATAGAACTAAGTATTACATGATTTTTCAAATCTTATATACATATATATACTAGTCGACAACCATATGACTCACCAAGACAAACACCCCATTTCTAGCTCTCACATATGTTTCTTAAAGTCATAGGATGATAGAAAGGAAATCTAAATTCGTTTATTCACTGACATGCATAGTATTTCATGTCTCCTTGAAATATTTGCACCTTTACGTGTTCTAAAATTCTACTATATGTACACAATCCTCATTCTCTTATTTCTTTCATTAAAAACACTCATAATAATTCATATACTCTCTCAAACTCACCTCTGGAAGACCAGGAGTAAGTCACTCGCACGTTTAGAAGCTACCAAGGAAACCGGATTAATATAAATTTGTTACTTGGGTATTAAACGAAACGTGGGAATTTCTTTGTGTATTCCTCCATCACTCTCAACTCTCTACTACCCTAGAGGTGTAGTAAGTCGTTTCAATCTCTTTCGAATTCAATTTATACGTTAAACATGTCCATGCATCATGTTTGATATTATGTCGAACGTATATAGTTTTATATATAGTTCATACGTATATATAATCATATAGAACCACAAACGTGCCTAGCCTCTATCTTGGAAGGCCTAGGAGTCACGACACACACTTGTTTCACGTTTATTTTTACGTTGCATGTATCAAACAACCTTATTTTGGAAACTAGTTAAATAGTGTACACAAACTCAAAATACTTAGAAAATATTTCTAAATCTTTTCCATTATGAAAAACGTTCCAAGCAGCCTAATAAACGATCGTGTATCTTGAAATATAACTTAACAGGCATACTATATTTTTACACAACTCGTT
Organism: Artemisia annua; assembly: GCA_014162995.1. Taxonomy (NCBI): domain Eukaryota; kingdom Viridiplantae; phylum Streptophyta; class Magnoliopsida; order Asterales; family Asteraceae; genus Artemisia; species Artemisia annua. The sequence continues at coordinate 232,417 of LBNU01001152.1, read as the reverse complement.
AGACCACCTAGCTAGCTATCACTTTCGTATATATCACTTGAAAAATACTCACGTTTCGACACTTTAAATTCACCAAAGTGAATTGCAAAACTCATATTTAAAACTGTCACATATAAACGACATGGGCTTTTAAGCCCAATAAGCAGTTTTAAGCTCTTTGGATAAGCTAGCTTATCCAGGCTTTTTGACATGAATTTAGAACATGAAAAATGATATTTTTGATGAGCTCAACTCGTCTCACGACATACGGTTTTTAAATTTTTATTGGGCCTTAAACTTAACACGTTACAAGCCCATTTAGTGAAAATAAGCTATTTTTAGCAAATAAGCAGTTGAAATAAGCTTTTTATAACTCAAGTAAGCTTCGTAAATTTTAATATAATTTTTCTCATAATTTTTATAACTTTGGACTAAAAATGTAACGCGACAACACCTAGAAGGACTAAAACTGCCAAACGCCTAAAATAGGGACTGAAATTGTAAAATCAGAATCTTAAGGATAGAAATTGATATTATTTAATATTCCAAGCTCAGATTGTTATATTGGACATGTAGTGGACTATAAATGAAGATTATATTTAATAAAGGACTAACGGTGTAATGCTAACGCCGTTAGGGTAAAAAGTGTAAAAACTGGAAAAGGACAAGGACCGACATATTATATTTGAAATTCTTATTTTATTTTCCATTTTACGACATCCCATCACGTCACGAGCATTTTTGTATATTTTAGATTATTTAATAAATAACGTTTATTATATTTCTATATAAAACGTTTTAAACAATTTAACTTAACGAATTGTTTCCCCACTTTCATTGAAATAATATATTGATTTCAAAGACATAAAAACAAGATACTCCTAATATTATGAAATATATTGTTTTTGAACTTTAGGCATTTAAAGCATATCATATTCTTACTCTAACGATCAGATCGTTATTCGTTTTCATCATCAAATCCACCATTCATATTAAGTCAAAATCTTAGACCTTCGTTATAATCAGGTTCCGTATTGGAGACGTTTTCATAATAGTTCCCATAATCTCACCCGAATTTACTTTTCATCATTTCCAAATATCGCTCAAGGTGAGTCATAGCCCCAATTTTTAATATTTGTTTTAACTCTGTGGGGGAGATACATGCTTACATATACTTTGATAATTTTATAAGTATATGAATAACTTACATGATTCAAATCAATTTCCTAATTAATGATTACCTGATATGGTTTATGACTTAAGATGTGATATATAAATATATTACTGGCAAATTGCTTAACTAGAATACTGAAATCAGATGATAATGTTTCCAAACTGATTATTGTAATATGATATTTGATTTTACTGTAACATCATGAATGATTCCCCTATCTTATATGATAATTCTATGTTTCAACGGAAATACATGCTAGGAAGAGCATAAATACTTTAGTTTCACCATTACCATGATATTGCCTAAGTTACCCTTATCGCCATAAAGTCCCTCTATCATGAGCCTTTAATCACTTTTTGTGAGCGCGAATATAGTGAACAGCTTCGAAACCTGTTGAGGCTTGACATCCTATCCCACTAAATACTTGACGGAATGCCTATGTGGCTAGTCGTATTAGTCCTGATACACTATATTTGAGTACAAATAGGAATTGGCAAATCACCTATTACACGAGGGCCTTATTATCATTATTGACTTGATGATCACCTCTGTTTTACGCTATTTTGTTAACGTTTTGCGTGTCATGAGGCTTGGGGCAATATCCATAAGAAAATATATGTTTTCAACATATATCTAGATACAGCTGTATAGGTATTTCACTAAACTTGAATTATAAGTCTCACTACATTAGTATCATGAGTTTCCATCTCATGTTAGGATTATGATCCAATACTTGAATTTGATTGAATATATATATGATTTATCTGTGATTATAATCAACATCACTCGATACTTGTTTTATTATTGTTAGTATTTATTACAATTATTACTAAATACTCCTGAATCTATTGAAATAAATGGTTTTCCATTAAACTTTATAAACTCACTAACCTTTGTGTTGACATTTTTAAGCATGTGTATCTCAGGTAATTAATGGAGCAGGACAAGACACGGAGCGGACATTTATTACTCTGATAAATTAAAATAGTGTAAAAATCAAATATGTCATTCTTACAAGCCTTTATATCTTTTAAAGAGATTTTTAAAGCAAATGTTTCATCATTTATCAAAAGTATTATTTGAATGACAAATAACTTTCACAACGCCTACTTTAAGCCGTTTTATGTGAATATGACTTCGATCCTCCCCGTAACACCTAAATTACTCTTCTACTTTGGTCTCAAGAAGTTATAGCAATGAAGAGATGCCACTGCAATGACAAATTCTCTCATACAGTCTTGGATCCTGGAATAAAGACATTTAACGATCCAAAAACATTAAACATTGTGAAGTACAACTAGGCAAAGTCAATTAGATAAAACGTTAAACACATCATTAACTATCCAACGGGTAATTTTGCAAAAAATAAAAAATAAATGTGTGTTATTCTGATTTATGAAATATAAGAGAAATGGTGATAAGCAACATATAGTGTGTAAAACCTCGAAGTCGTCGTCAGACATAATAAGTCCTAAAAAACTCAGAGCCTCAAAACAAATTTCTTCGTAAAGGGACCTGTTAACAAAATATAAAAAATTTAGAACCAATCCCATACACTCTTTGTCATCTTCACACGAAAATAGCTGTACCTCAAAAGTACTATGACATGCTCTAATGCTCTGGCAGCAAGAACCGCTTTCTCAATATTTTTGGAAGAAGCGACAAGGGGGGCAAGGATTTTAACCGAGTCAAGTTGAAACTTGGTATGGTGTTGAAGCTGCTTAACCAGTGGCGGTATGCCACCAGATTTAATGAAGAGGATTGCAAAGTTATCTAAAAAATGTGAAGATAATCTAAGCCATCATTAACATATCACTAATGCATATTGTTACCGACGAACTGCCAATAGTATGAGTTGAACATCAGCAGACACACAGAGTTAATGCAACTAATAAATCTGACAAGAGACTGCATGTAAACTTCAATTTCTAAAAGTAACACACTTGTAAAATTTTAACAATGGAAGGAAAACCTAAAATATGAATGTATATACTAGCTAGTTTAGCAGCAAGTCTTAACAGTATGCCTAAACACATTACATTTTGTACATCTAGGAGGAACCCATTCAGTCTCCACTTTAACTACCTTCTTACATACTTCATTCCTATCTCTATCCCTATATACCACCTCAATTAACTCAGGTAAACATCTCTTAGCAGACACCTCCACCAGAACCCTTGCAAGCCCTACTCTTCCAATCCCTAGTCACACTATCATGAGTGGATTTCCCACCAGTCACACTATCCATAACTAGAGGATTTCCCAGTCTACTAGCTAGTGTACTTATACCATGAGTGGTCCAAGCCTCCAATGGAACATTACATAACTTGATCCAAATAGGTAGCACATCATGTTATCTCTTATCCAAACACACATGAATATCCCATTTTTAAACAAAGAAAGGCTTATTACTTACTATCCATGGTCCACTATTAACAACATATTCTAGCCCTTCCTCATTGTATAATTTCATGTAGTATATTCCATTTACTTACATCAACAATATCTTTGAACCCCATCCTACCCCACTTTATCCTCAAATTGTACCTTAATTCATTCACAGTCATATGACGCCCAACAAAATAACCATACAGTGTTAACTCCCATTTCTTACATCCCTCATCAATCATCAAATATCAGATACTCCTTACCATTCTCATCAATTTCAGTTGGAACATCAAATAATTTTTTACTTAAATCATTCAAATTACCAGTAGCAGCTGAGGCATAGGTCTTAGTCCCATCATTTACTCCTTTATTCTATTCCTTGCTTGCAAGTTTCTCACTAGTAACTTCTTCCTTCTGAACCATATCATCACCCGACCCAACATATTCTGTACTTCCTTTGTCTTATCACCCTTATTCACTTCACTATCCTGCACATCCCCATCATATGTTTCATTCACACTAGTAACACTTTCATCCTGACCTTCCACTCTCTCATTTCCATTACCTGTACTACACCCTTTATTCAAGTCACCTTCCCTGCACTTGCCTCAGTTCTATTCACATTATCCTTACTCCCCACCCCATTTGTAACCTTATTTTTGCTAATGTCATATTTTTTTGTTTATTCATATTCCTACTAGTAGACATGACAGAGTTATCAAAACGTGCAGGCACCTTAATTGACCTCTTAGATCTCATGATTAGGTTTTTTTACAAATTTGTGGGAAATTCAAATTGAGACTTAAAACTGAATTGAAACCATAATTAGATCGAGAAATGTGATTAAAAGCTAAAGAAACAAAGGATTCAGGCAGCAAATCAACTAAACCTAAAAATCCAATTTTGGAGCCAAAAACTCAAAACTGGGTTTTATAGAAAAACATCATAAAAATTGGGGAAAATAGTATCAAATAGATGCAGAATAGAAAATTTAATCGATTACACGGATTGGATTATGAATTAACACACTTTATTAAATGTAATTGAATGATTTTCAAGAAGATGTACGATTTATGCGTTAACATTTTTTTTGTTTTGTCCAAATATTTTCTACAAATATCTGAAATTGTAATAAAGGGGGTGTTTATATGCGGGCTTATGAGCTTTTTTTTTTGTTTTTTTAAACATGGCTTATGAGCTTATTTGATTAACTTTTCGGCTTATTTTGAGACTTAGATAAGCTCACAAGTCTCAAAATAAGCCGGAAAAATTGGGGCTTATGAAATACAAGCCGAAACACAAATAAGCTCATAAGCCACATATAAGCTTAAACAAACACTCCAAAAGTATTTTTTTAGGGCAATGCTTGGTCGTAAAACCTCGAAACTATTTGTGACAAACGGAAATTTTCTAAACTTGTTTTAATAATAAATTTCATTTATTATCTATTATACATTTTCAAGCTTTTTGGAAACTCATTTAAAAAATGATAAGTTATATCGTTTTTCCTGAAAAACGACCCTACGCGCGTACCGACACTTAATTAGTTATGGCAATAATTAAATAAACTCATTTTCGAGTCAATAAAAATGTTTTTTTAATACTTATATAAAAAGACTCCCAAAAATGCATTTTATACGCTTTTACTTGTAGTGTCAAACAGGGACACCGCGGCTCACGTGTATACTCAACGGGACACGGAATACACTCCGTAAAAATCAAACTCTATTCCCCTCCCACTTTGTTTTATGTTGCCGCTCCTGGCGCTCCATATTCACAAAATATTACACATATTAAAACAAATAAAATGACTATTAATGGTCCGTTTGTTCAGTGGGTTTTCAAAGGGGATGAGATTTGGAGCTCAAAACCATGTTTGGTTGTTAAAAACCAATGACAATAAAATAAAACTTTATTTAATTATATAACTCATTCAATAATATTACACTTGAGTTAGGAATTGCTAAAGTAACCAACCCTATTTAGCAATTCTTAACTCAAGTGGTGACTTTTGTGATTTCTTTGGTAGGGAGAGAGGATCCTCTCAAGTAACTTGACTCAAGTTAGAGGATCCTCAATCATTTGATTAAAATCAAAGGTCAAGATGATGCGGTTTCACTTTTAATCTTGACATTTGATTTTAATCTAATAGTTGAAGATCCTCTAAGGCTCTAACTTGAGTCAAGTTGTCGCACCAACTTGAGAGGATCTTTTTCCGTGGGTGGGTCTCATGTTTTTCTCACTCTACGCTCTCTAAAAAAATGCAATAAAAGAAAAAATTTAATTTTGAAAATTAATTTAATTATATAACTCATTCAATAATTAATTTTTTTCCTCTCTCTTCATAATTACATCAAAATCCAAATTCTATAGCCTGTTTGGTTTGTAGGTGGGTTTAGGATTTGGATTTGAATTTGGATTTAAATTTGAATTATGATTTGATGAAAAGGAGAGAAAGAAAATATTTAATAGTATTAATTATTTTATATAATAATTTTGTAATAAAAATATTATTAATTAAAATAAGAGTGTTTCTAACTTGCGATGTGACTCACGAAAATGACTACAAGACCCATGTCTTTTATTTGAAAGTGTACTTTTGTGTGGGGTCTCGTCGTCTTTTTTCATACTTTTTAAATAAAAGACATGGTTCATATCCTCATTTTTCATGAGTCTCATTGTTTCTATGGTGTACTTAGCAATTTTTTTTTCTTTTTCTTTTTAAGTAATATTCGAAAAACTAAAACAGTCTCGTAAGAAACTTATTGGATACTGAAATCCAAACAGAGCCTTGATACATAAAGCGCGGCGTGGTGAATATTTTTAAAAAAATTCACCTTCACTTGACTTCACATATCCCAAAAACCAACATTCATTCCATTCTTCACACACACACTACATTTCCACCATCACCTAGCTCATCAATGGCGGCAAGTCTCCTACCCCTCTCTCTCTCTCTCACACAGTTTCACCTAAACACACACTAACCGTTTCAGTTACATTTTTTTTTTGCAGAAACTAATCAAATTCCAATGCCACGTGTCACTCGCAATTCTGTTACTTTTAACATCTCTACATTTCACATACACGTCAGCTTTCAAGGTCTCGTTTATCTATTTATTACATTTTATAAAAATTAATTATTCTGAATTAGTTAAATGTAGTAACTGATTAGTTAGTTGAATATAAAGCAGGAAGGACAGACGTGTGTGAATAATAATAACTGTGACGCTTCGTTGCATTGTGAGGCCTGTGTTGCTGATGGTAACCTTCGTCCTCGCTGTACACGTGTCCAGCCTCTCTCTCCTCTATCTAAGGTCTACTTCTTTACTCTACTCTACATGTGTGTGTGTGTGTGTGAAAATTAGTGTGTGTTTAGGTGTAATTGTATGTGTTTTGGTGTGATTGTGAAAATTAGTGTGTGTTTAGGTGTTTTACTGTATGTATTGGTATAATTGTGTGTGTTTCGGTGTGACTGTGTGAAAATTAGTGTGTGTTTAGGTGTAATTGTGTGTGTTTTAGCGCGTGTATATGTATTACTCTGTGTTTGTGTGAATATTAGTGTGTGTTTAGGTGTAATTGTGTGTGTTTTACTGTGATTTTGTGTGTGTTTTAGTGTGATTGTGAATATTACTGTGTGTTTAGGTGTTTTACTGTGTGTATAGGTATTATTGTGTGTGTTTCGGTGTGACTGTGTGAAAATTAGTGTGTGTTTAGGTGTAATTGTGTGTGTGTGTGTTAGCGTGTGTGTGTGTGTGTGTGTGTTTAGGTGTAATTGTATGTGTTTTAGCGTGTGAAAATTAGTGTGTGTTTAGGTGTAATTGTGTGTGAAAATTACTGCGAGTTTAGGTGTAATTGTGTGTGAATATTACTGTATGTGTGAAAAATTGTTTGTGCTTTGGTGTAATTGTGCGTGTGTGAAAATTAGTGCGTGTTTCGGTGTGACTGAAAATTAACGCGAGTGTGATAATTAGTGCGTGTTTTTGTGTAATTGTGTGTGTGTTTGAAAATTTGTGTGCATTTCGGTGTGATTGTATGTGAAAATTGGTGTGTTTGACTGTGTGTGAAAATCAGCGTGTTTTGTTCAAAAATAGAAGATCAACGTGTTTTACTGTGTGTGAAAATATGTCTGTTTTAGTGTGTGTTGTTGTTTGTTACACGTAGTTACTAGTTATGAGCTGTGTGTGATTATGTTCTGCGCGTGCGTGTGTTATTTTTGTTACTTGTGGCGATGAGTTATGACTGTGTGTGTTTTGACGTGCTCGTGCGAAAAACTAGTCTCGCTTGTTTTGTTAAATGTGGTTATGAGACTGTGTTTATGGCGTGATTGTAACAGGTGAAAGGATTACCGTTTAACAAGTACTCGTGGTTAACGACGCATAATGCGTTTGCTAGATTGGGACAGAAGTCGTCTACTGGTGCAGTTATATTAGCTCCAACTAATCAGCAGGATACTGTTGGTTCTCAGCTTGAAGTAAGCTAGCTAATCTGTTATCCCTTTGACTGATTATAGTTACGGTTCCTGTTTTTTAGGCAGAATTGTGAAGATATTTGTTGTTTTGGTTAGAGTTCAATTGACTAGTTCTCATGTAACAGTTATATGTATTTCATCAGTAGGGAGTTCATTGCATGTAAATAGGTAAAAATATGCAAAGTGAGAAAACCTAGAAGTATCAATTTGTTTCGTTTATTGTGTTTTTTAAGCTAGATTAAGTTATTGTCTCACGAGGGATAATTCCCTTTAATTAGTATTTTAGTATTCTGTTAGTTCCCAAGAACAAGTATTATTTTACTCGAGATTTTAGACTCAAAACTGAGGGGGGACAATTAGGAAATGTTGGTAATTACACACAAATTGCATACGATTTTAGATTTGTGAGTTTCAGCTCCAGAATAGGTTAATAACAACTATAAGTTTGTGGTGTAATTACTGTAGTGAACAATATATAGATAAGATTTATTTTCTTAAACCACTAGCTTAAAATGGTAGATAAGAGAAAGAGTTGTTTGACGTACATTTGAGCGAAAAGAGTGCTTGAAACACAATTGTAGATTTTGATGTTAATCTTGTGGATATTTAAATCAAAATGACAGCTATAATGATAATTTGGGTAAAGCGTAAACATTATATAGTGCAATTAACATGGTAGTTAGAAATTAATCGGTACCAAACGGAGTAGTTGATTCAAATTACTATGGTACCTACCAATCACATGGGAGTTTGATGGCGGATGGCAAATCTGCTTGGTTGGAAGGAGTGCAGATAGAAAGGGAAGAATTTCACATGCTGGTCTTTTTTTAATAGTATGGTTGCAATTTTTTATTTTCTATAACTGACTCTCAGCCCCACAAAATGATTTTAGAGTCAGAAGCAACAGAGTTAGCGCGAAATTTTGTGATGACATAACAATACATTAATGTTTCTCTTCAAGTGATTATGTTATTCTGTAGAAGCCATTTGCTTTATCTTAATAGATATCCTGACATGCTCGACTCCAAGTACAAAGTTTCGTTTGATTAACACATGTTGAAAACACCAATTGATTTCATATGTTAGACCACTTTATGATTGCGGGTTGTATTTATGAAATTCTTAAGACTTTGTAGTTGCATTTGTCAAAACTGCGACTACTGCACAACAATCTGATTTACGTATGCTATGTTGAATATTAATCATACTTATATACTTTTTGGAAATTTTGTATGCTGTATGTATTGTTTTACTGTTTTATCTCATATCTTCTGAATTAGCTAAGATTTAGAACATTAAAGGAAGTTTTTACCAATATATGTGCAGAATGGTGTGAGAGGGTTGATGCTTGATATGTATGACTTTGAGAACGACATCTGGTTATGTCATTCCTTTGGTGGCAAGTGCTTCAACTACACAGCTTTTGTAAGTAGTTATGAGGTTTTTGTTCTACTCCAATTTACTTTATACCGAATTCTAGTTTTCCAATTGGTTAAAAAGCAAATTTGTCAAAGTTGATGCATTAATGCCTATTAGTTGACAATGACTAAATCTGAGACTTTTTTCTTTATTTTATCAGCAACCTGCTATCAACGTTTTGAAAGAGATTCGAGTTTTCCTGGAAAAGAATCCTTCTGAAATAGTAACTGTAATCATTGAAGATTATGTTACCACTCCAAACGGTCTAACTAATGTCTTCAATGCTGCTGGTCTAAGAAAATACTGGTTTCCAGCAGCTCGAATGCCAAGCGATGGTAGTGATTGGCCAGCAGTTGATCACATGGTCCGCCAAAATTGGCGTTTGGTAGTTTTTACATCGAAATCTTCTAAAGAGGCTACAGAAGGGATTGCATACGAGTGGAAGTACTTGGTCGAGAACCAATGTGAGTTATGTCAAGTGTCAACTTTGTTGGTCGAAATTCTATTTCTTGTAACTTCCTATATTTTCGATAAAAGCTCTCAAATTTCTAAGATTTTTGAACTTGATTATTTTTTATCGAATTTCGAGAGTTTTGTTTCGGATATAAAAGCTGGATACCTGGATTAGATTTTGGCAAAATTGGTTACCTTATATGCAAAGTTCCTTTTAAAATATATCTTAGCTGTGTAACACGTTACTGGACTCTGGAATTTCAGATGGAACAGATGGGATGAAAAGTGGTTTATGTCCTAATCGTGCTGAGTCTGCTGCTATGAACACTACATCAAGGTCACTGGTTTTAATGAACTACTTTCCAGATACCCCGGATATTACCCAAGCTTGCAAGTATAACTCAGACCCATTAATAAGCATGATGAACACATGTCACGATGTAGCTGGTAAACGGTGGCCTAATTTCATTGCTGTCGACTTTTACAAGGTATTCACCATAATTCTTTGGGTAATTTAGTTTGATGTCAGTTGATATACATTAAAGGGGGGGAAATGAAAGTGTTGGAAAACTGGTTGTAACAATAAATATTTTGGTGTGGGTCGAAACATGATGTGTCGACTCGAAACGATTTTTTTGTTTCATAAAAGTTAGTTTTATTATAAATAGTTATTATCAAGTAATAATATACTTTCTTTAATAAACCAATCTATGAGATATACATTAAAATACTGAGCGACTTTTGAATGTTTTGGGCTATGGATTTTGCCCATTTGACCCGTTAGAGAAAATGCATAGCATAAATGGCCCATTTATGAAGACTGGGTTCAAATTTGACACTTATACATGATTTGTGCAATGTTTCTTCATAAAGACTGGGTTCAAAACGCTTTTTGTGCAATGTTTCTTTAGTTTGTATTATAAAAGTTTATGGACTATGGATTTTGCCCATTTGACTCGTCAGAGAAAATGCACGAAATTGTTTCCATTTTAGCCAAACTTATGGACTATAGAGTTTACCCATTTGACCCATTAGAGAAAATAAATAACCTAACTGACGTATTTGCGACAGAATGAGATGCTTATACATGATGTATTTTGTAGTTCTTACTGTATCTCAAAACAGAAGAAATATAACTTAATTGGCAATCAAATTTCGCAGAGGAGCAATGGTGGGGGTGCACCTGCTGCAGTAGATAAGGCTAACGGGCAGCTAATCTGTGGTTGCAGCAGCATATCAGCATGCAGGGTATGAACCATCAATACTAATATTTATACCGTTTTCACATATACTTCACATTATGATTGCCATCATATCAGTATAAATGGACCAAAAAAGCTTTCACTAAGATACAAATTTACATTGCTGTGCAGCCAAACATGACCTTTGGAGCCTGTAACCTCCCAGAGGCGGGTGCTACTCCAACGCCAACTTCTGCACTAAGGAGCTCCTCCGGGAACATAGATAGTAAACCCGTTCAGTTTGGATGGTTGTTTGGGGCAGGTTTGATTGTTATAACCTTTTATCTGTAAAAGTAGTCTGGACTTTAGAATTACCAAATACCTCAGAAACTTCACACTTTTAGCTAGCTACTCCCACTCACTCTGAACTGGTCTTTGGATACGCGAAAACTTGATTCTTAGTGAATGACACGATGTGATTAGATAAAATGGGTGACCTGTCATATTCCAGCCTTTGGCACCATGAATATTGTTTTTATATAAGAAGTTTCTGCATGAAAATTGGTTGTTCGACTACAAAAGTAACAGTTAGTTGTTTGACTTCAAAAGTCAAAATGGCGCGAGTTGAAAGCTTTAAATAGTTGAGTCAAAAATTGCTACGTCCACTAAAATTTTACTCAGCTATATAATTAATCTCCAAGTTCGATCTGCCACAATCATTTAAAAGTCTAGTTCTTTCATTTGAATACCATTAGCCCATGTAAATTTGTATAATCAGCAATAGAAGACAAACAGTATGGTATTTTTGTTATTCATTAAGAATCACATGTCTAATGATGCATTGTCCATAAGTTCATCTTCTGTAATGTATATTATGGGAATCTAGTGTTAGTTACACAATATAGAAACACTATGATAAATATGATCGCCAAGTTTATAGAAGAAATGCCCGTCAAGTCGATTAGCGGAGCTAGACAAAACCCAAACAATATGGTTGCATTACTACCATGAGCCATGTCAAATAATGCTGGAATCTTATATTGCTGATGATAGTGTGATAAATTGTACCTTTGTGGATGAGAATAGTTTCTTACTACAGAGTATAAATATAGAAACTAGATAGAATGATTCATTAGATGATGATGGTTAACCAAGCTGGGCCTAGTCTTCTGTAAAATATATTTGGGCCGGGCTTATCTTACAAATAAACCCATAAATACTAACAGAAATTAAATTATGAATCCAAATATATAACTCTTGAATTTGCTTTATACAATGTGAGTTGAATCCACATCACACCCACAAGAATGTACTTACATAAGAAATATGACCATATACATTGCCAAGAATCCATTAACATTCTGAAAAATAATCCCTAAACCCTTATTCGAATTCTTTTTTTATCGATCTTGTTTTTAATTGTACTACTACCTTTTCTAGACTATATGACGACTTTCTTTCATATGCAAACACTGATGAGTGAACCACATACTCTCTCGCATCTTAATGCAATATTTTCGTGATTGTTGTGCTCCCCGATCGCTCACTATCACCAACTATCCCAATGTTATTCTGTTAATTCTCGTACCACTTGTGTCGATACCATCTTTATTAGTGTTGTCTTTTAAGGTCCTGATTTCTTCTTTTTTGGGTGCCCACGATGAGTGTTGCTTTACCATTTCGAATACCATTCATATGAATATCTTCCTCGACCATATTATTTTCCAATTGAGAATGATTCCATTAGATTCATTTATAACGCTAGGTCGAGCGTTTGCCATTTCATTTTCCTTAAACAATCAGTAATTCAACAATGCTTGTTGTATGTAATTTTTCGCAATCCATAAATTTCAGGTCACTAAATCCTCGTATTTTTTCATGTTTCCTGGTTGCTTACAATATCCGAATATTTTTTGCACCACTACATGATAATTATCTTTCTCGTAATGTAACACACGTAGAAGCACTTCGAGGAACACTTCTTGATCGGCCATTTAAATATTTTTTCAAGCACTTGTTAACATGTTAATTGTAAGACTGGGTGTTATGATGTTATATCACCACACGTGAAGCACTTGCTTCACAAGCGAAAGCCATAACAGCCAAAATCCTTAGCGCGCGAAGGAGGGAAAATGAACTCGGTTAGGTTTTCTGCACCACCTTACAAAATGAATCATTTTTTTGTTTGTGAGCGGGGGCATATTGTGGATATGTTGTATTAAGTAAGGTGTTTTTGTGTGTTTAGTTACGTGGTGACCGCTACGTCTTTAAAAGTGGTGGTAAGATGTGTATTGAATAGCTGATGCGGCGCTGAGTTAGAGGTGGTTGTCGGGTGATGATTACACCCATCCTAAATTATTAATCAAATATCTGAAAATGAGATTTTAATGTATGATCTTTAAGTGACAATAAGGAAAAAGATATACATTAAACAACTACTAATATAAGTCTGACCTTGACTTTGTAGCATCAAGAAAATTAGACAAAGCAATGTGAAAGGGAGTTCATGAACCTACGAAGGGCAAGGGTGCAAGGCTCATGATTATTGTCCAAATTTGATTAATCAATCTAGATTAACCTAATTTAAGTTAAATCACTCAATTAGTCATTTTATTATTGTTTTATAGTGCATGGCTCGATGCACCTTTATTTGTTCCTTAATCCACAATATTATTGTAAACTAATATTCTAGCATCCACAATATATCTTCTATTCTATTAACTTGAAGATATCCTTTTTAAATTGCAAGTTACTACATATTAAAAATCATTTAAAAGACGAATCAATTTGTTGAACAGAGATATTGTTATTGCAAATAACCCAAAATAAGTACTCACTCCGTCCCTAAATAAATGTCCACTTAGACTTTTTGCGGTCTTTCTTATTCAACTTTGACCTTATATATTTTCGTTTGTGTTACATAATACTTGATGCAAAATATATGAATGGATTAGGTTTTAAATCTATTTTCATTGATATACTTTTTATGAAGTATTATATAACACAAATAAAATTATTTGAGGTCAAAGTTGAACAAGTAAGACTGCAAAAAGTCAAAGTAGACATTTATTTAGGGACAGGGGTAGTAATTAACAGTCACTAATGTGGCTTAGTGTTTGGGCACGATGATGTCCTCACAAAAGATCCCGTATTCAAACCTCACTAATTAGTAGTTACGTATCATAATGGGTGGTTGAGACTAATCATAAAGGTTGGGAAACTAGAGAAAGTCGGGAACCCCCGGTTACCTTTTGAATCAAAGTAGCGACATTTACGAAAGTTACTAATTATGCCACATAGATCTTAGCCGAATATTTGTAATCCTAATTACGAAGTATAACGTAAACAAATAAGCTTAATATTAATCATTATAAACTAAAAGTGCTAGTGACAACTTTACAAGTAGAGCCATCACATCATTCTAAATAATCATTTAACCACTACAATTGTGATGATATCTTAAGTGCTAAAACTATCAAAGTAAGCTATTTTAATACCTTTAAGTATAATAACCAATGAATAAAAAATTGTAGCAAATCTAAACTCAAAGTTTTTTTTTAGTGAATGAGGACGCACAAATATCGAAACTAAAATTTTGTAAGACTAATTAAATTTAGAGTACAATAATTAATCCATTGTATTAACAATGGGCCTGTGTGGTTTGTAGGTTGGTAGGGAGAATCCGGCGCAACTTATTTCTCTCCCGTGATTAAGGATTCCATACCTTTATTCGGCCGGCATATTCGATTTTTGGATTAGTTTCTATAAACTTAAAAATAAATAATTATGAGACATTAATGTTTAGGACATGTATTTTCAATACTGTGTGCGTACCTCATGTCATATTAGTACATCCGTTTAAAAATAAAAATAATGATTCAA